>JAODAL010010130.1:0-106891 GCA_025379985.1 Phyllomedusa bahiana | reverse complement strand
ATTGGGATCATAGTCTTATTTTTTTCAGTTTTTAAATTTTTTTATCTGAATTTTTTTTACATTTATCCATTTCTTTATTTCTCTGATTCATGTTATATTACTTTTTCTACTATTTTCTGGGTTCACTGATTAGATCTGATATATTATTGGATCAGTCTAGAGTTTTAAACAGGAACATGATATTATTGATTTACATTGTTTTTGTGGGATTAGAGTCTTTTTTATATAATAAAGATGTCTTATTATTGGATCTGCAGCAGTTTTTCTCACTTGCACTTTTTTTTCTGTTATTGTTTTTCCAATTGCACACTCACCTTCGATTTCGAAGTGCCTGCAAGTCAACATTTAAGTTACTCTTGCTTGATAAATATGAGGACTCTTTCAACTTGTCTACCTTTTCAAGACTAGCTATTAGTTTGCTTACTTATTATGCCAGAATTCTGGCACATTTGTGGTGCACATTTTGTCACTATGTGGACACAACTTCTTTCCTGCAAAGCAGTGCCCAATTTCTGTTAAAGGGATTGTCTCGCCATGCTGTTTCACAGAACCACAGGCAGTGGGTAGTTCTGTAGCACTGATTAGCATATCAGCTCTGCTATTCCTAGCTATTCCTGTTGCAGTGATATGACTGCTGGAGGTTTTTAATCCCTCTTGCACACAGCTACAGAGATCTAGAAAACAATTTTTTGGCTTTGCACATCCAAAAACTTTTTTGAAAAAAATTAGCATAGGTGCACACTGGTGTGGCAGCTATATACATACATATTCCAATCAGTAGCACACTATCAACTAAAAAAAACTATGAAAAGGCACATAGGAAATTTTAAAAAAAAAGCATTTCTGCTACTTAGGATACATGAAAAATGTTTTGAGGTTCTTAGTTCACATTTTTTGAAAACTGCTTAAGCCCACCTGCCAATCTTCAAGGGGACCTCAAGTACAGGTGGGTTCCTACACTAATGTTTCTTCTCTTTAGGGCCTGTTCAGACCTCCTTACTTCAGGGAGTGAAGGCTCCAGCTACTACGTACACTGCATTGATTTAAAAAACCTGTGAAGGTGGATGGAGTGCGAAAAACCAATGAGGAGGCAGCCACTCCTCCATACACAAGCTAGAAAACAATAAGCTACAGAGATCTAAAGCTAGAAAACAAAAAGCTATGGAGATCTAAAGGTTAAAACTTGTCATTAACTTAGGTAAACAAGCTCCTATGCTAGAAATAAGACTTAGCAGGTAGTAACTGTCCATGGACTAGACAGCGTGGAGCATTTAGAAAACATAGAAAGTAGAGAGAGGTGTAACTAAAAGAAATGTGAGTACATTAGCAGCAGATAAAATCTTTATCTCATGAACAAATAACAGCAGTGTATTTGGTAATAGTCTTAATTTACCTTTTCCTACATGTTAAAAGATGATCATTGTAGTGAGAAAACCCCATTTAAGTTACGCCCAAAGTAGGAGAGGTTGCAAACAGTTTTTAAAGTGTCTATAATAAATGTGTCTGCAACACAGTATAATATCCTGTGCCTTAAATATGCCACTTTATGGCATATTTTACACTTTTCTTGCCCAACAACAATAGTAAATGTGGGTCAATGTCTTTGTGCTGCAATTTTTCTGTAAGACTATTACAATGGCTTGACATAATATGCGTGAGCGGAGGTTCTTCTTTTCAGCATATTCACACGCCAAATTTTTTCTATCAAAAAATCTGACATATAATCGTCAGTAGGAATCGACGGCAACACCTTAGATTTCTGCAGAGTATTTGTACTTTATAGAGAAGGTTTACACCTTGGATTTGGATGTGGGTTAACAGTGTGAACTACAGAGCAGACTGTCCATTCAAATGAATGGGAGTTGGGCTGCACAAGGATTTTATCATGGATTTTTTATGGTGTGGAATCTGTGTTTAATTATTTGTTAAAATCTGTCATGTAAACATATTCCTGAGATGCGAGTGAGCTTGCCATAACTACTTGTGGTGTTTGTAACCAATGCATTATAACATTTTTCCACATGATGTCGCTATTGATCTATAGAAGTGGGTTGCTCTTCCGATCACCAGATGTCGCTCTTTTCAAGGGCATGTCCAGTATATGAAGTTTATTAGCCTAGATCGTATATTTGGATACTATAGCGTTATTAGTCACAGCTGTTGCAGTGCATTGCTTTCAGTCCTGCCCATATTAGTTTACATTAAAACAAGCTATGACATTTAAGAACTATAACACAATAAAGAAGAAAAAGCTGTTTCTAGTCAATGTTTCTGACTGGCAAATCTGCTTTTGCAGTGAAACAGCAGTATTGGGGATGTAAGAGCTATAGATGAACACTCAGCTTCTGAAAATGAGTTATAAGTAATAGCTGAAAAAGCTTTTATTAGATAAAAGTCTGTTCCATACAAAATAATTCAATAGTTGTTGCTCACTTTTTAACATCTATGACAAATGTCCAGGAAAGCTGGGTACAGAACCATCCCAATTCTGGTGTCTTTTATTGTACAATAGCTGTGAGGCCCCATGTGTCATAAATTATATAATTAAAGGGGTTGTCTCACTACATCAATTCATCTTATCTCAGTCCTGTTTTCTCAGTTTCACTTTTGAATTCATGGGCGTGTTTACTGGCTTCTACTGGCCTGCTAAGGACACTAGGTCCGTAGCTATAGCAACCAGTGCTGGCAGCCTATCAGGAGAGATCAAACAAGTCTGTAGCTATAGTAACCTGAGGAGCTGACAAAGCCCATACAAGAGGGGATATCTATGAATAGGTAGGACATTGTTAATGGACATATATTGCAAAGTGACTTGTTTTTGCAAGATCTTTAACATAAAAAGTAGCAATCCCTGTAGTGAGACAATCCCTTTAAAGGGAATGTGTCATCAAAAAATGAGTCATTGTGTAAGTCCCATTTTTATGTTAAAAAAAATTTTCAGGAATTTTTGGTTGTGTTTTTTTTTTATTTTCCATATCCCTTTCAATATTTTTTAATAATTCTTTAGTCTTGCAGTTTTCACTTTGGCCACTAGGCCTTGTTTGCTCTGCTTTAACAGCAGTCAGAGAGATGCTTTACAGTAGCTTCATGCACATAGGAGACTTAAAGGGGATTTGCCGAGACAAAGATTCTTACCTCTATGCTTAGCACAGGCAGAATGTCAACAAATCATGAAGTCATGAAGCTGCAGGGGAGAGAGGGGGCCAGTGAGGAGTGAGGAATCCAAGGGAGCGTCTCAAAACTTAAGTGAAATAATAAACAGTACAAGAGTGGATTCTCAATACAGCAAGACACAGCCTCAGACTGCACTGTCAGGAGGAGCCTTTTCTGCTAAGAAGCTAATGTAAACAAATCATGGAGCTAAAGAGAGAGAGATGCACCAGCCAGAGCACAAAGCTGCATAAGGGATCCTGTGACATGTTCACTCAAATAATCAAACTATAACTTTGGCTTCTGTGTACAAAAGACAACAGCTTTTCTACACAGCAGCTTGAAGCTTCTTCATGTTCTCTGATCATCAGATAAAGCAGGGGTCTAATCATCCCACAACTAGTTTTTTTCTGTATACAAAAGAAAACATATTGCTACCCGTGCCTTTTAAAACTTCTGCAGCTCATCCATCAGATAAAACTCTCTCGCGCAAGCCCTCCAGCAGACAGCACTCTTGTCAGGGGGGTATCTAATAGAAGCTTTGAAGTAACCAAGGGCATGTAAGGAAGGCTGTAGCTCTCTCAGACTGCAATTTTTGTAATCACAATATTTTAGAAAAGTGATTAAAAACCCATTTTGGAGGATCCCACGTCCCCATTACATCGGGGCAAAAACCCCTTTAAGACTGACTTAGCCCCCATGACTTCAAAAGGAGAGTTTTCTAGCCCCACCTCCGTGCCCCGGGAAGAAATTTAAGTGTGAAAGGGAAAGGTGAAAGGGTGAACTGTGACAATTCCTCTTGTGACTGGTTGGATCCTGTGTTATCTATTCACACTGGTGTTCTCCTTTCATTTTGACCCTCTTCGTGCTGATAATGAGAAGCCAACTGAGAATCTTTCTCTACAGAACAGGAAGTGTCAGAATATTAAGACTAGTGGCCAAAGTGAAAACTGCAGGACTAAGAATTATTTAAAAAAGGAATTTAAAGTGATATGGAAAATTAAAAAAAATATAACCAAAAATTCTTAAAAAATGTGTTGAACATAAAAATGTGAGTTTAACAATAAGTCATTTTTGATGACACACTCCCTTTAATAATTTGTCTTTTCATCATTTCTTGATCTTGCATATACCTTTAATATGTCTATTTAAGGCTGTGTTACATCAGGGTGTCAGGACGCTAGGCAAACCTGGACAGATGCCAGGGCCCCCTGTGCCTATGGAGGTTCCTATTTATCTGGGTAATCATAATTTTAATTGGGGAAGCCACTTGTGGATTAGACAGGAGCATTAGATCCTAAAAAAAAAAAGTTTACGGTACCTCATTTTTTTTTTTTTTTTGTTGCTGATACGTTTTGGCTAAAAAGAAAAGCCTCCTAATGGAATGGATTTTTGACTTTGCCTCTACAGCAGCAACAATTACCTGTGGCTAAAAAAGTGCCACAATCCCATATGGGAGAGTTCAACAGGGGCCTATTTACAATATGTGCAAAGTTAATGCCAACAACTTCACTGGATTTTGGTAATAATATTGCATGCGACTTTTTATATACATTTTTGGGGAGGTAAAGTGAGTATTCCTTTTTTACTACAGTGTTTACCATGCTTCATAAATAATATTATATTTAATAGAATGGACTTTTACAGAAGCGGCAATACCACATGTTTAATTTTATTTTTTATTCCTAAAGTGACAATAGGTGGATGTTTTGAACTTTTAATACATTTTATTTAATTATTTTTTACTTTTTACCACTTGTTTTTACTTATATTTTTAAGCCCCATCAAGGTACCTGACCACTAGGGATTCATCATTGCAATCGGATTTGGGCATGGAATCTTACCCAGATTTTATGTTGAATTCTATGTCCAAATCAGATGTGTGATCCTTAGTCTTTGCTATACAGGAGAGGGAGCCCAGGCTCCAAGCATGGAGGAGCTCAGTATCTGTATATACAAATGTATTTACCCACAGTAATGTCTTTTGTGCTTACTGGACAACAGAGGAGCACAATTCTCATAGCCAGCCTCATAATTCTCACAGACAGCAGAGATGTAGAATTCGGGGGAACTCATCTTTACTGAAGGAAATCAGTAAGCAGGTCTAGTGACATACCATGTCCCCAACCATGGCCATATAAAACTTTGGTGCACACAGTGTAATGGCTTCATGATTGCCCCCTTCCATTCCAAACATTGTTCATTACATTAACACAAAATTAAATATTGTTAAAACAGTTATACAAAGGTCACGTTTGCTATGACTTTAGGTGTCAACCTCCTTTTCTTTTTTCGCCATCCGGTCCAGATAATCATGAGAACTTCTTTTTTCTATTTCCAGCATCCTCCCCACCTATTTATCATCCTGTAGCCCCCTCTGTCACTTATAATTCACTGTTCTAGTCCCGTCTGTCACATTTAGACCACTGCTCTAGCCCTGGCTGTCACATATAGACCACTGTTCTAGCCTCTATGTCACATATAGAATACTGCTATACCCCCTCTGTCACATATAGAACACTGTTCTAGCTCCTTCTCTCAATTTAGACCACGATCTAGACACCTCATTTCTGTCCACTATTAGAACCATGTTCTAGACCCCTCTCTCACATATAGACCACTGCTCTAGCCCCCTATCTCACATATAGACCACTGTTCTAGCCCCCTCTCTCACATTATAGACCATGCTCTAAGCACCTCTGTCACATATAGTTATACTCTGTCACCATTCTGTCACATTAAGGACCTATACTCTTGTTATGACTGTCACATATAGACCACTGCTCTAGCCCCCTTTCTCACATATAGACCACTGCTTTAGCCCCCTCTCTCAGATTTTTCACTGCACATAGAGACCCCCTCTGTCACACATAGACCACTGCTCTAGCCCCTCTATACATTTAGCCTCTGCTTTGTTAGGCCCCTGTTACATATAGACCACTGCTCTTTGCCCCCTCTCTCTCATATAGACCACTGCTCTAGCCCCCTCTGTCACATATAGACTTCTACACTATAGTCCATAACTGTCACATATTGAACACTGCTCTTTTCATGACTGTCACATATTGACCACTGCTCTAGCCCCCTTTCTCACATATAGACCACTGCTCTAGCCCCTCTCACATATTGACCACTGCTCTAGCCCCCTCCTTTCACATATAGACCACTGCTCTAGCCCCCTCTCGCACATTTAGACCACTGCTCTAGCCCCCTCTCTCACATATAGACCACTGCTCTAGCCACCTCTCTCACATTTAGACCACTGCTCTAGCCCCCTCTGTCACATATAGACCATGCTTAGCCCCTCTTGTCACATATGACCTACTTGCTCTAGCCCTCTATCTACAATATAGACTGACTGTTGTAGCTCCTCACTGGAACTTCTAGATCACTTTATTCTGTGGTGTGAGTTTTGAGATGTAAAGGACTTTAGTCGACATTCTCAGTTACATGACAAAGGAATTTGCTCTATTAAACGCATTATTAACAGGGCTGTGTTTTGGGGTCCACAAGGCAAGTGCCCCCTCTTTTACTACATCTGACTCACTGTGTGCAGAAATGTCCCTGGCTGTAATTAACAACTAGCTGAGTATGAAGAAAGCTCAGCCTGTGAGCTCACTTACTGACCATGTGCAGTACAGTTACACCATGCATCAGTAAGGGGTTATTTCTCTGGACATAAAGTGAACCTATTACATTAATTAGGCTTCAGCAGGATACGATAGGGGAGGAGAACCTCAGCGTTGTGACATATAGCTTTATAGAATTTGGTTTTTGAGTAAGGCTATGTCTACACTGCATTACAATACGCTCGTATTTTCGATGCTTTTAGGATTTTAAGAGCACACAAAATTTGATCATAGCCTACAATAGGAAAATAACCTGTAGTCTCCACGGGTCATTTTTTCTACGATCGTCTTTCGGGGCTGGCGTATTATACAAAATGTTATATAATACGCCGGCGCTTTTAGTTTTTCCGGCGTCTTTATGGGTGACAGCAAAAAAACAAGAACCTGAAAAAAAACCTGTAGATTTCGGCCATTTTTTTGTCCAATGCAATGTAGACCTAGCCTAAAAAGGAGAATAATTCAAGTCAAGACTCTTAGGAAGGACAGTGAGAGTCCTGATTACCCAGCCAGTGATTGACAGCTTTCCCTTTACACACATTGATACAGGAAAGGCTGTCAATCACTGTGTGTTGGCAAGTTATAATCGAATGTAGGCCAGTAAGAAGAGTGGCGAAAAAAAAAAAAAAAAGAGCAAAGAGGAGCAATTAAGAGACAAAGAGACATGGAGGAGTTATTGCGTGCTGTGCAATTTCATTCAAGGATCAGTGTTAGAAAGGTTACAGAGTTACCAAAACCCTTCATCAGACATTGATGGTATATCCTTTTGCACTATTGCACCATTTTAAACACCTTCTATACTGTTTAGTAGTCAGTGCTCTTGAGTTTGTTATATCTTCTATCTTATTGATGTATTATATTCTCCATCCCATGTAGGTAGCTCCAGAGACAAAAGCGGTCATGAAATGGATGAGAAGTATCCCATTTGTAATATCCGGCAGTCTTCATGGAGGAGACTTAGTTGTAAGTTACCCTTATGACTTCTCAAAGCATCCTTTAGAAGAAAAAATGTATTCTCCTACTCCAGATGACAAGGTAAGAGGACGACATACAGCATACAAAATGAAAGTCTTTTAACTGGTGCAACAGGTGTCAGATTACCAAAATATGATAACTTTCACATGTAGTTTTTGGATAACTGACTTGAGCAGTTTGTGATCTGAGACTTACTTAAAGGAGTATTCACAGCAAGTGCTGTTGGAAGGGCCAATTACTGTAAAGTAAGCAATTTTTTAAATGCATGTTATCAAACATACATATGCTTTACCTAATATAGGCCTTTTTTACACCTTCAACTTCTCTCATATCCCTCATTTTCACTCACCACTGTGTGACCGGTTGTGTAGCGTTACCTCATGTTTTGGACCCAGCTCTGGAACTCTTTGCTTCAAAAATATATTTATTGGTTCCTCTCCTCAAGGAGAGATTTTTCCCCTTCTAAGCCACTCTTGCCTCTCACCCAGCCAACCAGTACGTTCTACACTGCACTGATGAGGGGCAAAATACCCTGAAAAATGCTGTCTGTAGTGGACTTAATCTGGTTTGGCGCAAATCCCTTGGCAATTGCAAGGCTCCATGCGAGCTACTATAGGAACTGAGGATAGCTAAATCCAACAAGAGTGTGCCTTGGTGGAGCTCCTCAAGCTACACTTTTTCCCATACGCTTTGTTTATGCAAAACGTAAGTGATGTCTGAAAGGCGAGTACAAGTTAAATCCTCACACGACATAATTTATTGGTTCCTCTCCTCAAGGAGAGATTTTTCCCCTTTCAAAAAATGGGCAGTTTAGGCAAGTGGTGCTGCAGCGACAGAAATTGGTCCTTCCAGCAACACTTGCTGTGATGGGAATACCTCATTAAAGGGGTTCTCCGGGAATAGAAGGAAAAAAAATCAGCAAACTACATATCATAATAATAAACTTACTAAATACCTCTAATAAGCACTGTCTGCTCATTTTAACACAACGGGATTGTTTTAAAAAAGTACAGAAGTGGAAAATGGCCGCCTGCTTCAGAAACCCGACCTCAGTCCAGAGCACTGACAGAGGACGGGCTCTGAAACTTACTTCCTGGTTCTTGCTGAGCATGTGCCGTGCTCAGTCAGAATAACAAATCTGTGAGAAACGGCTGTGCTCTGATCATGGCCTGCACTGAAGACGTTGCCTTGGCAGCCTTATCAAAGTAATACAGATTCTGTGCTGAGCTGTTTTTCTTGGTTATCCCAAGTTTTAAAACAAATCAAACTCCTTTTTCATACAGGGCTCGTTTCACACAATCACACCACTGTATACACATGTATGTGTGTGTGTGTGTTTATACATGTATGTGTGTGATTATATACATTTAGGTGTGTGTGTCATATATATATGTATGTGTGTCTATATATGTTTGTTTATATGTCTGTATATATGTGTGTCTATATATATATATATCTGTGCTTGTGAGTGTGTGTGTATATATATATGTGTGTGTATATATATATATATATATATATATGTGTGTGTGTGTGTATATATAGTTATATGTGTGTATGTATATATGTATGTGTGTCTATATATATATATATATATATATATATAGATCGTGCTTGTGAGTGTTCTGTGTGTATATTCATATATATGTGTTGTGGTCTATTATGTATTTTTATATATATATATTTATGTATGTATATATACTTATATATCTATATATTTCGTATGTCCTAAGTGATATATGTATATAGATTTAATAAATGTTGTGTCTGTTGTTTATATATAGTTATATATTATATTTATATCATATATATAGGATTTATATAAGTATATATATGCAAAATGGGTGTTAAGTTCATTGGTAGTTTTGGTGTAGTGTGTGTATATATATATATATATTTGATATATAATATATAATATTAATATATATATCTTATATATATATATTTATATTCTAATAATATACAATGCAGCAAATATGCCAGTGAATACATGTCTATTGTATGTAGTACACTATATTACACACATACAATAGAATTATGCTTGTGTGTATCATACAGCATTTTTATACACTCATTTTCTCTCTATATTATATTTTATATATATGTTATATATTCTTCATACGAACCAAGGCAGGGACCTGTCGTAAGTCTTTCTTTGTTGCCATAGCAATCATTCAGAGTGCCCTTTTTCATGTTTTCAGAGCACTAGATGAATGTGAGTGAACGTCTGGTTTGCTGTGGCGTTAACTAAAGAAATCTTTTGACCAAAACTGTTTTTATACATGTGGCACCAAAGTATATACAACTATGGCCGACATGTATGAAGGGGCTGCTCCAGAAGTTCTGGCGTCTTTTTAGCCTGAAATCTGGAGTGCAGCCCCGTTCGCTATATGTGTATGCAGGCGTTACGCCAATTCAGGCACAGCATCTGAGGGCTATAGCGGCACATTTGTGATAAGTTGGGGGAGGCTATTTAAAAATTTATAGCTTCAATACAGCAATCCAGAAGCATGCTTTTGGGACATTTAGAGGCACCTTAAAAGTGTTTTTCTGAGCCAGAGTGTCGCTTTGTAGGGTTGAAAGCGCTAAATCTTTTGAATGCAGTAGAAAAGGTTCATTGAGTTAGGCGCTTTATAATGCTTACTAAGTGCGCATAAAAATATAATGGGGACTGTGTGTTAATATTTTTACATTTTAGCCAAATATGTGTTTTTTTTTATTTTTAATTATAGCTATCATAGACATCTATATAAACATGCATGTATAAATATATATATATACACTGTATATATATGTACACTGTATATGTGTGTGTGTATACTTACATTTTTATCTTATGTTATATACACACAGACACCACAGGACACATAATATTATATTAAAATACTTCTTTGTTAGAAGAATCGTTTGCACATATATATATATATATATATCATTTTTTTATATTACAAAATTTATATATCTTAGTATTTATATATTATACTATATATATTTTTATATTATATATATATCGTAAAGTGATTACAATATATTTTATGTTATACATACTGGTTCAAGTACATTATATTGACACTCACCGGCCACTTTATTAAGGTACACTGTCCAACTGCTCGTTAACACTTAATTTCTAATCAGCAATTTACATGGCGGCAACTCAGTGCATTTAGGCATTTGACATTGTCAGACAATCTCCTGCACGTTTCTAAAACCGAGCATCCATATGGGGAGAAAGGTGATTGCAGTGCCTGTGGACACGTGGCATGGTTGTTGGTTGCCAGAAGGCTGTTGAAATATTTCAGAAACTGCTGATCTCCTGGGCTTTTCCGCACAAACTTATCTAGGGTTTACAGAGATGTCCGAAAAAGAAAAAAAACATCCAGTGAGCAGGCAGTCTGTGGGCGGAAATGCCTTGTTGATTGCCAGAGGGTCAAAGTGTGAAATGGGCACAGATGGTTCAAGCTGATTGAAAGGCGAACAGTGACTCAAATTAGCCAGCCCGTTACAACCAAGTAGTGCGAAGTGATCTTGAACGCCAGTACGCGAACTTTGAGGCAGAAGGGCTTCAGCAGCAGAAGACCACACACCGCGGCTGCCATAATCCTTTCAAGCTAAGAACAGGTAAACTGAGGGCTCTATTTGCCCAAGTCTCATCGAATTTGGAAGTAGAAGTTTGGAAAATCGTTGATGCCTGTTCTGATGAGTCTCTGATTTCTGCTGCGACATTTACGGATGGTTAGGGTCAGAGTTGGCGCGTCCACAACACAACATGAAAGACATGGAATCACATCCTCCTGGTATTATTCTTATTATTATGTATCTTTTGTATCATCCGTTTCAGCTGGTGGTGGGTGGTTGTCATGGTTGTGGGGAATATTTTATGGGCATCTTCTTGGGCCCCTTGGTAACCATTGAGCATCGTTGCAACACCTTGTTGGATCTAGGCCTCAGAAGAATTGAGCAGCTCTGAAGGCAAAACAGGGGGTCCTACCCTGTTATAGCATGGGTTATTGTACCATACTCTAAAGTGGGCCCGCCGGTGAGTGTATATATATTTAAATATATAAATATTATTATAATCTTATATAATGATTATTCAAATATTCTATTTTATTAGACTGAGGACACTGTTAAGGGCTATTACACAGGCAAAGGTCTGGATACTGGTTGGTTTACTCCGAACGGAATTTGTCCTGTTTTGGTGGCAGATTGCCCTCGGCACCCAGGGGGTCGGCTATTCTCGCGATTGAGCAGAGAAAAGCACTCCCCCTTCACATGTTCCATATTAACCGTCTCAAAAACCCTTCGGAAGAATGAACATGTTGAATGTTTTCTGGGCCGCCGGTGGTCTGAAAAACCGCCGGGAAGAAAACCTGTGCAGTGGGGGCTGCTGCACGGGTTTTCCATAGAGGCCCGTTGAAAACTTTGCGGCCGGTTTTTCAGACTGTTTTCAAAACAAAAAACAGTCTGAAAAACCGTCCGCAAACCGGTGCCATGGGGACATGCCCTTACATACCATCTGTATGTGAGAGGCTGCCCCTCACAAGCCTGTGTCTCTGTACAGCCAGTGATGCTGTTAGAGCAGAGGGGCGGCGGTTCAGCATCAGATGGGGAGAAAGTGGGCTTTTTGGGAAATGTTGTAGTTTTTCAAACAGCAGAGCCCTAGCAAATTGTAGCCTCGCCAATTGCCGAGTGAGGAGAAAGATTCAACAAAGTTATTCTATGTGCTATAACAGTGTTCTGTACAGTTGTTCCCACACTGGATTGTGACTCGATAGTTATGCATCGTTATTTGGTATTTCTTCCATTAGATGTTCTTCTTTTTCTTGGTTTCTCACACAACCTCATTAAGTACCTTTCCTTGCCAGGTAGCATTCAATTCCAGCTTAAATACATATTCACTATACAACATCATTTGTCAGGTTATACAAACCTAATCTATGTATAAAGTTAAGTAACTGCTATTACGGTATATTACATTGCTTGTCTTTTACTGATCCTGGGTCACAGCCTGCATTGTACTTTAGTGCTGCATTCATAATTCTGCTTGTTAGGCCATGTTCACTCGGCTTAATTGCGGGACGTAATTATGCCCCGCAATTACGCCATGTGGACGGGGGTGGGGAAATTGGGAGCGGGGAGGTGAGGCCGGGGGGGCAGCACTTCGCCGGCCCTTAGACAATACACTGCTAGCGCGCGTATACGGCCGCTAGAAAGTGACGTGTCAATTATTCTCCACCGCCGGCGGCCTTCGGTCGGCGGGGGAGAGGAGACGTTTTCCATAGTTCTTCTTATGAGAACTGTGAAGTTCCGTAATTGCTATGGGCCGTTTTAGGCCCGTAATTGGCCCGCAACTTCGGGAGGGTATTACGGGGACTCGAAAAAATACGGCATACATTTAAAGCAGTATTAGTGTAAATGCACTATTGGACACACAACACATTTATACGTACACTGTTTTGGGCCAAATTTTGGCATGTATGTGTCAAGCAACTATAACTTTTTTATATTTTAGGTTATTAAAAAGAATATTGCATCTTTGATACATAATACGCTTTATTGGATTTTTATTATTTCAAATTCAGTTGATTTTTTGAACTAATTGAGCCACTTTTGGGTCGTTATTTATTTATTTATTTTTTTTTCACATTTACATTTTTTTTATTTCCAGCTATTCTGTGACTGTTCTTTGGATGTGATGGGATATTTCCCCATCAACAGTGCTGAGCGGGGATTTGGCTGAGCTACTTTAAAGGCCTTACACCCAGCCAACCAGAACCCTACTCTTCACTGCCAATGGGACACTCTCATGGAAGAGTGACAGATTTGAATTAAAATCCCCAGTTATATTTTTAATGGGTTGAATATGGTCGTAAGGGATGCTGCTGCCAATAGTTGGCACCAGAGAACTAATTCTCTTCCCTAGAGCCTATTTGAATATTTGATTTCTCAGAGAGCATTGCATGGCATTTAAGTTTCCGTGCAGCTTTATGGTGCTCTCTCCAAGTAGACACTTTTTCAACCTACAGCAGCAAAAAGAGAAGACAGATCTGTAATGTTATTCACAAATCTATGTACTTCCCTTTTACCAGGTGTTTCAATTGCTCGCAAAAACCTACGCTGCATCACACCCCAAAATGTCAGATCAATCAACAGAAAGATGCGGTGGAAACTTTGTTAACAAAGGATCCATAATAAATGGAGCAGAATGGTACTCCTTCAGTGGAGGTAGGTTCACATAATTTATATTGCTGCAATTTTCCTCTGGCTATATAATCCGCCAATTAAAAAATTGCATATTTGTAATCAGTTATATCAACTTCACTGTTTTTTTTTTGTCTGTGTGTAAAGTGAAAAATTGTTGCTGTTGATGGATCTTAAATTGACTTTATTTTAAAGAGACCCTCCAGTTAGAATTTCACAAGAATGTTTTTGAATGACCTTTTTATTACAGACTCCTACTCTAACATGATTGGAGTTCCTGCATGGAAATTAGACACATGATCATGAAGTATAGCTTAAAAATCGAGTGAGCAAGTTTACTGTGGATCTGTTTCAGTGTGGATCCACATTAGAATGGGAAAATAGATTGATCTGAGTAACTTCAAGTGAAACATAGTCATCAGTGCTAGACTAGCCGGGACGAGAATTTTAAAAACTGCCAAGCCTGTTAAAAGAATATTGCAAATTCTGTGATTGGAAAAAAATATCCAGCAAAAGGGCATCCCGTTAACGGAAGCAACTTTTCAACGAAAACGGATCATAAGGAGAGGCTGTCAAGTATCTGAAGAGAAACGTTGAAGCCTCACTAGAATGCCATAAGCCACAAAACTGAAATTTATGCTACATTCTCAAGATCAAAAAAAAAACCCTGTCCAAAGGTTAAAGGGGTATTTACATTTTATTGATTAGCTTTAGACATGTAGTCAAAGATAAAGAAAGACTATTACCAAATACATTGCTCTTCTGACTTTGCTTCATTTTAGAGTTAGGAGCAGATCTTATCTCCTGCTTTTGCAGATAGGATTCCCTAGCTACCGACCAACTTTCTCTACTCTTACAGGCTGCAGCAGTCATCAAGATGGTGACATCACTCCCTGCTGTGTCCCATATCTTGACAGACAGGAGCTTGTTTACATTGACTTATGTGACACAGCTTTATGGGAGTTTTTGCCACAAAATAAATTTTATGTGAGAAGCTTGCAAATTAAATAAAAATATTTACCATTGTCATACCCCCATTACCACCTATAAACTTTTGATTTTTCCCTATGTCCCCGGAAAGTTTCATTTAATACCCAAAAACTTTTCTGTAGGTCCTGATAACATGACAAGGCCAAAATAGTGTCATTTTGATCTCCTTTCTGGTGTAATCCTATCAATAGAATTTTGGACATGGGTTTTGGTGGGAAAAGTCACATAATCTTTAAAAAAAATCCACTTGGACTTAGTTTGTGATGCATTTTTAAACATGAAAATTCCAGTTTTTTTCCGGGACTTTTTGTCCATGTCCCTCCCGAACCCCAAAACTTTGATTTTAACCCTTTGATCGGGAAAATCCTTTTATCAGAAGTGATCCTGAACCACAAATGCCGTAGAACCAGAAAATCAAATGTAAAAAAGCATAGAAACATCCACTTTTACCACAATTTAGGGTCAGGACATGCCTAACCCAACTTTTTCAAGTTCATCCGAAACAGTATTCAACCAAACAGGAACCTTACTTGCTGAGCCCACTCCATGCGCTGTGGGTGCTGACTGTCAGTAAGAGTTGGGAGCTGCTGCTAATCAGAGAACCAGTCCCATCTGTTTCACCGTTTAGATGCTGCGGTAAGCACGAGCATGACATTTAATGATTGGACAGTTGGACGGCAGTCCATAGTAGCATGAGATCAGCCCCCCGTGGCACAATTGTGGGGTACAGTTCGGTTCCCATAGCAGTTGGGGGCCTAATAAAATCCACCATAGCTGCCATGATTGTACTCCTATTAAACCCTGCCATAGGTGACATACGAGATCATTGTAATTACTACAAACTGTAATATACCAGTACAGTGGTATATACTATAAGTGATCAAGCTATCACTTGTTCAAGTCTCCTAGAAGGACTAATAATTACTGTAGAATTTTTTTAATTTTTTAAAAAAATATACAAAAAAAATAAATGCTAAAAATTCAGCCCCACTTTAACATATATCATATAAAAAAGCAGTAAAAAAATAACATTAATATCACCCCAATCCATTAAAGTCTGACCGCATACAGTATAATTTTATTCATCCTGTTTGGTGAACAGCATAGGGAAAAAATAATGACAGAATTGTGATTTTTTTTTTGGTCATCTTGCCTCCCAGAAAAAAATAAAGTACACATTAAAGTTCACAACTCTACAGGAAAAAAATAGAAAAAAGTTTTTAGTCTCAGAAAATGGCTACACAAAGAATTTATTTATAAAAAAGTTTTCACTTTTTAAAACCAGTAAAAAATAACAACTATATAAATTTGGTCTCACAATTTGGTCTTTCCCAACCTGTGGAATAAAGATATATTTTGTCACTTATTTCACTCGATTATCTCTATAAAAGAAATCCCCCCCCCCAAAAAATAAACATATATTTATTTTTTTGGGGGGTGTGTGGGGGGTTGTTCTTTCATAGATTTAATTTAGTGAAATAAATGAAAATGTTATCTTTATTCCACAGGTTGGGATGACCAAATTGAGAGACCAAATCTGTTGGAAGGCAAAAGTGCTAACCACTCAGCTACATTGTAGCTACTCAGAGGGGTGTTTTCATAGGGTTAATCGAGTGAAATAAATGACAAGTTATCTTTATTCCACATTAGACATTCAGTGATCTCTCCATATCCTATATTCTGTAGGATATGAAGAGCTCACTGAAAGTCTAATGTGCAGAGTTGCAGGACAGAGTATTTCAGGGAATGGCTTTTTTAGTGATTAGGTAGCAGTGACTGGGGGCGGATAGGACATGATATATATATCATGAGGAAAACGATTTGGTACACTGGCAATTTTTAAGTTTTCCCACCTACAAAGAATGGATGGGTCTGTAATTTTTATTGTAGGTACACTTCAACTGTGAGAGACTTTTTAGATTCTGTTTCTCACAGTTGAAGTGAACCTATGATAAAAATTAGAAACCTCTCCATTCTTTGTAGATTGAAAACTTACAAAATCACCAGTGTATCAAATATTTAGTTTCACCACTATGTATACCTATATATTTAGCAGCTGAAACAAGTATTGAACATGTCACCAATTTTTGAAAATTTGAAATAAATATATTTCTAAAGGTTCTACTGACATGATTTTCTCACCAGATGTCGGTAACAACCCATCCAATCCACAGAGGCAAATAAATAAAAAAAATAGATGTCCATAAATTTAATTATTTGTAATACTGAAAAAATGACCCAGGATAAAAGTATTGAACACATGAAGAAAGAGACAAAAAGCCAGGGAAAGTTATAACACCAACCGAAGGCTATCAGTAATTAGAAAGCAAATCTGTCCCTTGGTGAAAAATAATATCGGCTGGTTTAACTGATGGCCTATAAAAAAGTGTCTTATTACCAAGATGCCACATAAGAAACATCCCATGATGGATAAAACCAGTGAGTTGTCTCAAGACCTTCACAACCTTATTTTTACAAAATATACTAATTGATTACAGAATAATTTCTAAACTACTGAAGGTTCCAGTGAGCACTGTTGGGGGCATAATCTGAAAGGGGAAAAAACATTATTTCACCATAAACCACCCATAACCATGTGCTCCACGCAAGACTTCAGTCAGAGGAGTAAAAAGAATTATCAGAAGTTGTCCAAGAGCCAATGACCACCTATGGAAAGCTACAGAAAGACCTGGAATCAGCAGGTATAATTGTTTTAAAGAAAATGATAATAAAGCACTCACCATCCTATGCCTGTATGCATTCTCACCACACAAGACCCCATTGCTGAACAAAAAGCATGTCCAAGCATGTTTAATGTCTGTTCAACAACATTTAGACCAGCCTGTGAAGTACTGGGAGAATATAGTCTGGTCAGATGAGCCCAAAATGTAACTCTTTGGATGCCATAATATACACCATGTTTGGAGGCCACAAAGCGCTGCATATCACCCCAAAAACACCAACAGTCAAGTGTGGTGGTGGGAACACTATGGAATGGGGCGGATTTTCAGCATACGGCACTAGCAAATTTCTTATAATTGAAGAAAGGATGAATGGACAAATGTACCAAGACATTCTTGATAACAATCTGCTGCCCTCTACCAGGAGGATGAAGATGAAACGAGGGTGGACATTTCAGCAAGGCAATGATCTCAAACACACGGCCAAGGAAACTCTCAACTGGTTTCAGAGAAAGAAAATAAAGCTGCTGGAATGGCCGAGCCAATCACCTGAGCTGAATCCAATAGGAAGTGTATGGAAGGAACTAAAGTTCAGAGTTAATAGAAGGAGCCCACAGAAACTTCAGGATTTGAAGAGTATTTGTGTGGACAAATGGGCCAAAATCCCAACTGAGCAATGCAGGCGACTAGTTTCTCCATACAGGAGGCATCTTGTCATCACCAACAAAGACTTTTGTATTAAGTATTAACCCCTTACCAACATTGGACGTATGAGGGAGGGAAAAACTAACGTAAAAAAAAAGGGGATAAATACATTTCAGCAAGCATGCTCAATACGTTTTCCCTGGGTCATTATTACACATAACTTAATTTATGGCCATCTATGGTTTGCTCTCTTTGCCTGTGTGGATTGTATGAGTTGTTACCGACATCATGTTCATAGCACCTTTACAAATATATTTACTTAAAAAATTCGTAGAAGAGTGAAGAAATCAGGCGATACCTTTTAGAGGCTAACTGAGTATATTTGATGGTGAGCTTTCGAGAGTACTAGCTCTCTTCTTCAGACATGATGTTATACAAGAAACTGAAAATTTAAAGACTTTTTATACACAAAAGACATGGAACTTCAAAGGAACTTAGAATCTTTAAGAAGTAAATTTTCAGTTTCTTGTATAACAGGTCTGAAGAAGAGAGCTAGTTCTCTCGAAAGCTCACCATCAAATATACTAAGTTAGCCGCTACAAGGTATCGGCTGATTTCTTCACTCTTCTACTACTTTCTATGGCTAACACGGTACAACATTATACTATTAGAAAATTGGTGACATGTTCAATATTTATTTCACCTGCTGTATGTATATACACAGTATATATACAAACACATACATTATGAAGCTCTATGTCTTGCCCTTATTACCATAGATCAGTCCACTTATTGTTGCTTTGTTAGTCATAGGGAACCACAGAATTTACACTTCAAAATAACCAAATTGCTGAAATTTGCCTTGAAATTTGTTTACATATCACTGTGTTCTTGTTCAACTCAAATTCTAAGTTAAAACCGGCATTCCTGACAAATGACTTAATTTATCCTGTGTTACATTTTATACATGCATGCTGATTTTACAACAAAGTTTTCCTATGGTTAGAGAGTCTTTAAGTTTGAACAGAAAAAAAAAAAAAAACGAAAGCATCTGTCCATCTGTGACACATTGTCTGACTTGGGTTACATTCACATGGATCAGAACTGCTACAGAAAATTCCACCAACAATTGTGACCATAATGTACAATTCTAAACCTAATTTTAGTGCCAAAAGCACCTGATTATAGCAAAAAATGAAAAATTAATGAAGCAGTATACTTGCCTTACAATCCACTGGTTCACCTGTCGCAACACTTCCCTGGTCACCTGTTTTTTTTCTGGCTTTCATTAGTAACATGTCAACTTAGCCTATATTCTAATAGGGTTATGAAAGAGCCCTGTCTCCTTTCTCATAAGCCTTTTAAAATATATTTAAACTTCAGTAAAACAATCAAGGCGTATAAGTCTTAGCATCTCCCTAAGGGGATGTTCACACTGCGTTTTTTAGATGCATGTTTGGATCCCTGTTTTGAACCCAAAATGGACTCAAACACTCAACAAGGTTCAGTGTGGTTTGCATTAGTTTCAATGTAGAACACGCATCTGCATTCAGAGGAGTGAACGCTGATGCGTGTTTTACATGTGTCAATTCTTGATCCAAAAGACGCAGTAGACGCCCGAAAAACTATAGGGTGCGTTTTGTGACAAAAAAGTTCCAAAAAAACCCCACCCTTTTAGGGTTTTCTTTGGATACGTTTTTTTTGCGCGCCCTTACAATCCGTTTTTCAGATTGAAAAACGCAGTGTGAACATCCCTTAGTAAGAAACATCAACCCTTTCAATCTACCCAGCTTGTGATGAGCTACAGTGGTCATGTGGAGACGTGACCCATCATTTCTGGAGGTCAGCTGTACGGAGATTGGTGGGGGCAATGAAGTGTTACCCAAACGAACCCGGAATTTTATGGTAAGTAAAGTTTTTTTGTTTGCTTTTTTAAATTTGTATCTAGATTTGCGGATTTTGCTGTGAATCTGAAGATAATCCACAGCACAAATTGCAGCAATAGCATGTGCTTGTGGATTTCTTCTTCCTGATTGTCAAAATTGGTGACTAATCTGTGCACTTCTTGGAGTAGATATTGACATGCTGAAGATATAAAAATCCACACCGCAGGTCAATTTTTGTAGGGAAAAAGTTTCGCATGTGGATGGATTTCTGTCCAAAAACCCGTCCAAAATTTTTTGGAGAAAATTGGATGGAAAACCGCAAATTTTTAGCAAGTTTGGGATTACATTGGATAAAAAATGTATTCAAACCCATTTAAATTTGTCCCTCTTTTTTTCTTTTCTGCATTTTGGTAAGTTCCAAAAAGTTCATGTTTTTGCTGATTAATGTAAACTCTGCCCCTCCCCCATCTTGAAAGAAAAAGACCAGAAATGTAGATATTTTAGCAAATTTATTAAACAAGAAAAACTGAAATATCACATGGTCATAAGTTATTCAGACCCTTTGCTGTGACACTAATATTTAACTCACATGCTGTCCTTTTCTTCTGATCCTCCTTGAGAGGGTTTCTACTCCTTCATGGAGTCCAGCTGTGTTTAGTTAAACTGATTGGACTTGATTAGGAAAGGCACACACCTGTCCATAAAAGACCTCACAGCTCACAGTGCATGTCAGAGCACATGAGAATCATGAGGTCTAAGGAACGGGCCCAAGGAGCTCAGAGGACAGAATTTGGCAGGCACAGATTGGCTAAGGTTACAAAAGAATTTCTGCAAACACTCAAAAGGTTCCTAAGAGCACAGTGGCCTCCATAATCCTAAAATGGAAGAAGTTTGGGACGACCACAACTCTTCCTCGACCCGGCCGTCCAGCCAAACTAAACAATCGTGGAAGAATAGCCTTGGTGAGAGAGGTAAAGAAGAACCCCAAGATCACGGTGGCTGAGCTCCAGTGATGCAGTAGGGAGATGGGAGAAAGTTCCACAAAGTCAACTATCACTGCAGCCTCCACCAGTCGGGGCTTTATGGCAGAGTGTGCCGACGGAAGCCTCTCCTCAGTACAAGACATTTGAAAGCCGCATACAGTTTGCAAAATAACACATGAAGGACTCCCAGACTATGAGAAAGGATTCTCTGGTCTGATGAGACAAAGATTGAAGTTTTTGGTGTTAATTCTAATTGTTATGTGTGGAGAAAACCAGGCACTGCTCATCACCTGCCCAATACAATCCCAACAGTGACACATGGTGGTGGCAGCATCATGCTATGGAGGTGTTTTCCAGCTGCAGGGACAGGACGACTGGTTGCAATTGAAGGAAAGATGAATGTGGCCAAGTACAGAGATGTCCTGGATGAAAACCTCTTCCAGACGCTCTGGACCTCAGACTGGGCCGAAGGTTCTTCTTCCAACAAGACAATGACCCTAAGCACACAGCTAAAATAACAAAGCAGTGGCTTCAGAACAACTCTGTACCCATTCTTGACTGGCCCAGCCACGGCCCTGACCTAAACCCAATTGAGCATCTCTGGAGAGACCTGAAATGGCTGTCCACCAACGTTCACCATCCTACCTGAGGGAACTGGAGAGGATCTGCAAGGAAGAATGGCAGAGGATCCCAAATCCAGGTGTGAAAAACTTGTTGCATCATTCCCAAGAAGACTCATGGCTGTACTCGCTCAAAAGGGCCTTCTACTCAATACTGAGCAAAGGGTCTGAATACTTAAGACCATGTGTTTTTTTCTTTCAAGATGTGGAGTGGGCAGAGTGTACATTAATGAGCCATAAATGAACTTTTTTGATCTTACCAATTGGCTGCAATGAAACAAAGAGTGAATAATTTAAAGGGGTCTGAATACTTTCCATACCCACTGTAGCCTTAGAATATCCACAATCCTAGAAGCAAAGTGTTAATTGACTTATTCCATGTCTCTATGTTAAAATATTACAGGTGGTGCCGTACAAAAATTACAAATATCCGTCCTCTGCATCTAGAGGTCCCAGGATCTACATCTCCACATCCCTGTTTATTCTTTCTTTAACTGTACGTAGGCACCATTACCCTGGCAAGGACAAGTCCCTCTATAAATAATGCTGCCATATGTTGGATACATTGGTTTATATTTCTTCTAAAAAAATTAGGGCAGATTTACTAATGGATGGATGCTTTGACTTTATCGTAATTTCAACACAAATTTTACATCTCATTTTAGACACATTTTCAGCTATTTATGTGTTTTAGACATTTATTTTATGGGGCAAAGGATGCATGACTAAACAGGAGGGGGTGATGCTTGAAGTACAAAAAATATGCTAATATTAGGTATAGAACATTTTTGCAATGAGAACCAGTTGTTGGGCACACAGCAATATTACCCTGGTCGGTAATTTTATTCCACTTTGTCTTCCCCTCTTTTCATCATGTTTGTATTTATAATTCATTGTTGATCATCATCATGTTTATGTGATTTTGAGATGCTTTCTATTCTTTTTATAAGTAACTTTACAATCGTGACTATTTAAATTCTATAAGTGTAACTTTTCAGTTATGTATTCAGGGTGGGTTTGGTTGTGGGATTTTTGTCTTTTCCCAAGTTCCACTTCCATGTGTTATCGTTTTATGTCTTTGTTTCTAATACAGGTTTTTAAAAAAATTTTTTATATCATTTGTGGTAGTGGTAACTAGGTGCACATCTTTCAATAATTAGAATGCTTTTGTGTCTCACTATTGGATCCAGGTTTATGTAGGAGTTTTTCACTTGGGTAAAGGGAGATGCATGGGAAGATCAGGAAATATAGCCATAAGCCACCTGAGCGTTTGGCCAAAGCTATGGCATGGGTTTTTCGTTGGATTTTCAGACAGTTTGCAGATTTGAAAACTGACAAGCAACCATCTCCATAGACTTTCATAGAAAAGTCTACACTGCACAGTTTTCTACTGTGCGGATTTTAGGGATATGTTCACACGGCGTAAATTCGGCGCACATTTTGCCGCATATTTGCACTTAATACGTGGCGAGATGCGCGTCACAATTATTGTAATCTATAGCTCTCATAGAGAACTATGGACTACGCCTCCTCTCCCCGTTCGTACAATACGATCGTAATGTACGCGCGGGGAGATAAGTGACATGTCAATTACTCGCGGCCTTTACGCTCCGCGAACAATGCATGTCTCTGGGGCCAGTGGCCCGCCCGCCCCCCCGTGCTTTGGGAGTAAGCACTGATTAGCGCGACTCCCAAATCACCCGGCGTATTGCGGAGCGTACTGTACGCGCCGAAATTACACCATGTGAACATAGCCTAACATCGCTGGCGTTCCGAAAAACTTTGAACATGCCCTATCTTCCGCCCGGTTTTCAGATGGTAGGTCTGCTAGTCAATGCTTAAGGGGATGGGCAAATCCATAAACCGCGGACAGAATAATCTCCCAAAACCACTGAAAAGACAATAAAATAAAAATTCTGTTTAAGAATCCGACAGGCATTTTAGATTTGCCATGTGGCGTTGTCTTAGGCTTCCCAGTCTAAATTTATACTAACTAAGTAATACACAAGACTAGTAAATCTCCCCCATTGTGTAGGGCAACAAAAAGATAAAGCATTATAGCTGGTTTCTGAAGAACCAGCCTGAGGAACGTTACTAAACTGTATTCTGTTGAATCCCCCATAACCACAAATAGTCCCTACTGTACAACCGGTCTCATGTAATGAAATTCTTATCTCGGAATGTCAGACTTCAGTAATCTCCACACAAATTGATTTGAACTTACCCTGGAGCTGGGATGTGAGAAGTTCCCAACTGAGGACGACCTGTATCCTGCCTGGCAAGACAATAAAGAATCTCTGCTGAGCTTAATTGAAATGGTACAGTGCAGCGCTTCAGCATGCAGAATTCTGACAAAATATTTCACTTCCATGTCAAATCTCACTATTAGTGAATGAGAATAGACAGGGAGCAGAAGGAGGGGGAGGGGGAGCTATTGAAGACGTTTATCAGCCAGCTCCACTCATTGACAATGCTGATATTTGAGGTATGGGCTCATGTTCTGGGGCAGGCCAAATAACTAAGACTATTTAATGGAAACAAATTCCAGATATAACCTGTGTCATTATTCTTTTCCTCAGCTCGGATACTGCCAATTGTACATTCCTTTGCACCAATGGGGATTCTTTTTCATCTTTTTCCAAACAGCATCACATTTTAGACAGGACCTTCCATACTCTGAAAAGTATAACACATTTTTGCATTCGGTTCCGACAATGCAGTCATTCAGTAAGTGGCCACTATATGGAAATGCAACACACACATCTCTCCGCATTTAGATGTAAAAGTTCCCGGGAGGCAATAGAATTTTACATGGATTGAACATTCCAATGGCAGAGAAAGTCTTCAGTTATTCACCTGTCACTTCCAATAGGATTAGCAGGTCGATCTAATTATGTATATTTAAAGGGAACCTATCACCATAAAAATCTGCCATCGGCATGTTCTAGGGCAGGAGGAGCAGAACAGATTGATGTATAGTTTTTATGGAAATATTCAGTAGGACTTGTAACTTATTAATTGAAATCGCTGCTCACTCTAAGGCCATGTTCACACGGCTTATTCTGGGACGTAATTCAGTCCGTAATTACGTGCCGAAGTGCGCCAATTACGGGCTGAATCCGTCCCAGTAACTACGGTAATGCACAGTTCTCATAGAGAACTATGCATTACGTCTCCTCTCCCTGCTCGGCGAATACGCCGAGGGGGGAGATAATTGACATGTCACTTTCTAGCGGCGTATACGCGCCGCTAGCAATGACTGTCTATGGGCCGGCGAAGTGCCGGCCCCCCGCTCACTCCCCCGCTCCCGCCCCGCCCCCGTCCACATGGCGTAATTGCGGGGCATAATTACGTCCCGCAATTAAGCCGTGTGAACATGGCCTAACAAGCAGAATTATGTGAACATAGCCTAAGGGAGACATGTATGAAAGAAGGAGCTTCGAAGTGAATTATCGCATCTCGTTTTCAGTGTTTAATGCGCCTGATGTATAAAAATTCAGTTTGTGCGATTATAAATGGCGTCTAAAGTTCATCGCGCTTCGCCTGTGTATTTAGCACTATACGGAACTTAGGCACATTAGTAATGCGTCACACGTGTAAAGGCTCTAGATAGGCTGGAAATAAAAGATAAGTCATTAGAATAGCATGTCAGTGAATAGAAACTATGGTACTGATCCTGTTTGGAGGACCACAGGTCCCAGCAATACCTGTGCTGTGCTGGCTCTGTAGAATAAAGGGTGAGAGCAGCAAAAATAAATTTCAAATTGAATGTAGTAAAAAATAAAAAAAATCTGAACAACATCATCAGTGGATTATTTAATGTAAAATTAGTTTTAGATTATTAATTTTAAATACATTGTATAGGAGATATTTTTGGAATATTCTATATTTTTTTTATTAATTTTAGATGATAAAATTTTTTATTAAATTTAAATAATTTCATTTTATACTTTGATAATTATCAGAAATTGCTTTTTGCCTTTTTCCATTTCCAGCATGGAAAGTAGAAGTGGTGAACAACACTATTATTTCTAATCCTATAGACTTTAATTTACCCATTAGACGCTTATGGGGGACAGTGTCAAATGCCTTTGCAAAGCCTAAAAACACTAAGGGCCACATGTCTGAAAACTGTCTAGGTCTAAAACTCATTTTGTTGCACACAGCAACCAATCAGAGCAGCCCTTTCATTTCATATGGTGCTCTGAAAAAATGAGAGGGGCGCTCTGGGCTCTGATTGGTTGCTATGGGCAACAAAGAAAGTCTTAGACCAAGACAGTTTTCATACAGGTGGCCCTATATCCACAGTCATTCCGCTATCCATACTTCTACTCAACTCTTCATAAAAATAGATCAGGTTGGTCTGAAAACCTAAACCATGCTGGCAGTAACTTATAATGTTATATTCAGCCACATATTCCTGTCTATATGAGCCCTTCAAATAGGTTAGATAATGGGGGCCCATCTTATTTTGTTATGTGGCTCTATAATACATAGTTGCCAACTTTTGAAAATGAAAAAGCAGGAGATAATAGTGGGCGGCGCGCTACGCGCGCCGCGGCAAAAATTTGCATGGACACGCCCATCTTGTCGGTATGCCACGCCCCTTCAAAAAGCCACACCCACTCCACCTAACTGCATAACGGCTTTGGAAGAAAGCCAGGTAGATGCCCTTATAGCCAGGTAGTAGCCCCCATAACCAGGTAGTGCCCCTTACAGGCCAGTAGATGCCCCCTTGTAGCCAAGTAGATGCCCCCTCTGTAGCCAGGTAGATGCCCCCCTTTGTTAGCCAGGTAGGTGCCCCCATTGTTAGCCAGGTAGGTGCCCCCATTGTTAGCCAGGTAGGTGCCCCCATTGTTAGCCAGGTAGTGCCCCCATTGTTAGCCAGGTAGTGCCCCATCTGTTTGCCAGGTAGTGCCCCCATCTTTTTGCCAGGTAGTGCCCCCATCTGTTGCCAGGTAGTGCCCCCTCTGTTGCCCGGTAGTGCCCCCTCTGTTGCCAGGTAGTGCCCCCTTTGTTGCCAGGTAGTGCCCCCATTGCTGCCAGGTAGATGTCCCCTCTGTTGCCAGGTAGTGCCCCCTCTGTTGCCAGGTAGATGCCCCCTCTGTTGCCAGGTAGATGCCCCCTCTGTTGCCAGGTAGTGCCCCCTCTGTTGCCAGGTAGTGCCCCCTCTGTTGCCAGGTAGATGCCCCCATTGTTGCCAGGTGGAGCCCCCCTCTGTTGCCAGGTAGAGCCCCTCTGTTGCCAGGTAGATGTCCCCTTTGTTGCCAGGTAGTGCCCCCTTTGTTGCCAGGTAGATGTCCCCTCTGTTGCCAGGTAGATGTCCCCTCTGTTGCCAGCTAGTTGCCCCCTCTGTTGCCAGGTAGTTGCCCCCTTTATTGCCAGGTAGTGCTCCCTCTGTTGCCAGGTAGTGCCCCCTCTGTTGCCAGGTAGATGCCCCCATTGTTGCCAGGTAGAGCCCCCTAAAGCTAATAAAAATAAAATAATAAAATCCACTCACCTTACCAGGCTTTCCTTTCAGCGCGGCCAGCTCCTGCCCGATCTCTTCAGCGGCGCAGGGGAAGTGAGAGCAGCCGCGCGTCACTCCCCTGCAGCCGCGCGTCCCCTTCCCCCTGCGCCGCTGACCCGTATGCACGGCGCGCACAGACGCCGTACATACAGGGGGGGGAGGGAGGAGGGAGCGATCCTCCTGCCTCCTCCCCGCACAGTGAGACCGCGGGCGGGTGAGCGGCCGCTGCGGCCGCTTCACCCGCCGGTAGGAGCGGTCCGCGGCGCAAAGTAGCGCACCAGCGCTACTCTTGCGCCGCGGTAATTTAAAGGACCCCCGCCGCCTGCAGGCGGCGGAGGAATGCCAACTCCCCCGGGAGGGCGGGAGGGGACCCCAAATAGCGGGACCCCCCCGCCAAAAAACGGGAGAGTTGGCATGTATGCTATAATATCTAGTTAGGTTCCTGTAATAATAAGAGTTCTGGACACAATTAAAGGATATTTTTAATCAAAGGTTCTTCATATTAATTTTGGATGTATTGATGGAACTAAAATAGTTGTGGTGTAAAGCACAGCCTTTAACAGATTTTAATATGTATTTGTTCTTGGTGGTACACAGGTTAAGGTTAGGTGGAGGTACACTGGTAAGATGCTGTCATGGTATAAATAACATACTGCCATGATGTGTTTCTATTCCAGTGAACAGAGTGTGAGAGCAATAACATCAAATTTAACACACCTGGTCCCATTCTCTCCTGAGATCTTGTAAGGCCTCGTTCACACGGCTTATTTGGGCGCTGATTGAAGCCGTACTGCGCGCCGTATTTGCGCTGCAGTACGGCTCCAATCCGTCCCAGTAACTACGGTAGTCCACAGTTCTCATAGAGAACTGTGGATTCCGTCTCTCCTCCCCGCCGAATCCGCTGAGCGTGGAGAATGTGACATGTCAATTATTTACGGCATGTACGCGCCGTAGATATGGACAGTTTATGGGGCCGGCGAGCTGCCGGCCCCCCGCCCCGCTGCCGGCGTAATTGCGGGGCGAAATCCGTCCCCGCAATTACGCCGGCAATAAGCCGTGTGAACGGGGCATAAGACTAACAAGCCACATAACACTGTGGAGCAAAAATAGCAAACTGGGCACAATTTGTCAAATTTAACTTAGGGTTTTTTCCAGCAGTTTAGACATTGATGGCTCTGTGTTGAGTTATTTTGAGGGCACACCAAATTTACACTGTTATACAAGCTGAACGCTGACTAATTTAAATTGTATCTAAGTGTCATATCTTCAGTGTTGTCCCATGAAAAGATATGATATTTACAGAAATGTAGGGGTTTGGAAAATAATTTTTAATATATATAAATAATAATATATATATTATATATATATATAATATATATATATATATAATATATATATATTATATATATATATATATATATATATATATATATATCCCTCACATTTTTGTAAATATATATATCTTTCCATGGGACAACACTGAAGATATGACAATGATTCAATGTAAAGTAGTCAGTGTACAGCTTGTATAACAGTGTAAATTTGGTCTGCTCTCAACAAGCAGCAATCAATGTCTAAACCTATGGCAACAAAAGTGAGTACACCACTATGCGAAAATGGACAAATTGTGCTGAATTTGCCATTTTCCCTCCATGGTATCATGTGACTTCTTGTTAGTGCTGCAAGGTCTCAGGTGTGAATGAGGAGCAGGTGTATTAAATTTGGTATTATTGCTCTTACACTCTCTTTCATACTGGGCACTGAAAGTTTAACATGGCCTCTTATGGCAAATAACTGTCTGAGGATCTAAACAACAGTACTTTGCTGTACATAAATATGGTCTAGACTATAAGAAGATTGAGAATAACCTGAACCTGAGCTGCAGCATGACGACCAAGACCATGCAGTGGTTTAACAAGACCGGTTCCACTCAGAACAGACCTCGCCATGGTCGACCAAAGAAACTGGGTGCATGTCCTCAGTGTCATATCCATAAATTGTCTTTTCAAAATAGATGTATGAGTGCTGCCAGCATTGCTGCAGAGGTTAAAGGGGTGGGGAGTCAGCCTGACAGTGCTCAGACCATACATCAAACACTGCATCAAATTGGTCTACATGGCTGTCAACCTAGAAGGAAGCGTCTTCTAAAGATGAGGCACAAGAAACAATTTGCTGAAAATAAGGAGAGTAAGGACATGTATTACTGGAACCATGTCCTGTGGTCTTGTGAGACCAAGATAAACTCAACCAGGTGAGGAGTATAAAGACAAGTGTGTTCAAGCATGGTGGTTGAAGTGTCATGGTTTGAGTGCTGTTAGCTGTGGGGAGCTACAGTTCATTGAAGGAACCATAAATTTCAACATGTACTGTGACATACAGAAGCAGAAAAGGTTCCCCTCCCTTCTGGGCTGCAGGGCAGTATTTCAGCATGATAATGACCCCAAACACACCTCCAAGACAACCACTGCATTGAGGGTAAAGGTGCTAGCATGTCAAGATATATATATATATATATATATATATATATATATATATATATATATATATAAATATAAATAATATAGTTGTAAGCGTTCACTCATGTTTCGGGCCGCCATCTTGGCCTGGCCTGGGGACACTTTTCGCTCTGGGATCGCCGCTTTGTAAACGGAACAGCAGGTCGACACAGGATTCTACTGAATGGTCGGTGGCCTCCGCGACTGGGGGGGGGGGGGGGGGGGGGGGGGGGTGGGGGGGGGGGGGGGGGGACAGCTTTATTCTTCAACACAGCAAAAAATATACAGCAAGCAAAATAAATCCTAGTCGTCCAGCCACTACTAAATGTACAGAGAGTGCCCCGTCTCTAGCAGTGGTCTGGGTCTACTACCCAGCCCCACAACATGTACTCGACACTGTACAATAATATTCCTTGGGTCTGGCATCTCTCAAGCCTGGGGGGAAAAACACTCAGGATACTCTCCTAGGCAAGGCCTTGCACATGTCATCCACTGATGTGAGCCACGCTCCCCCTTGGTACAACTGAAAGACCCTCTATTCAACAGGCCTCTGATTTGTACAAGCAGCTGAGCAACTCACCTAATTACCACCTGAGTAAATAACTCCTGGTTACCCTGTTGCCAGACATGCTGACCTTCTTAACTGACAGCCAGCAGCTTGGTAACCCATAGCCTTGGAAACTATTCAGCTTTGCTGCAGAACCTCTAGTGGCAGAGAAATTGCGATCTTCTAATGTCACAGCTCCACATACCCCTCCCTTTGATAAAGGCCGTAGGCCTTTTCCACCCACCTTGCACAAGCTGAAACCTTCCTACAGGGTCAAAGCACATATTCTGGGGTATCAATCCTTGAAAGACACACTGCATCTGGTTTCTTTGAGGACACAGTACTTTCCAGCCGAAAGAGTAAACAGTAGTTTTGGATCCACCAACCACCTACTTATCCTCTTTTCGGCCAGCTACCTGTGACTTACTGCTCATCCCAGTTAACACCTATGTTGTAACCTTTTGCTAAGAGGACAACGCATCCCCAACCAGGATATGCCTATCCACTTGTTCCTGAGCCCTGGCTGATCTATCACTACTGGTTTCTCACTGAACTTTCCTGTTGCCGGCATGGTAACCCTCTCTCCTACATCCTCAGATGCTAATGACCAGGGAAGTCCATACCCCGATCTAGACCCCGCAGTTCCCAGCACTCACTCATGCTTTATATTGGACACCCCGCAAGTTCCCAGTCCTGTTCCTTTTCACAACTCAATAAGCTGGATCTGTGTCTTTTGCACTAATGAACAACCTCTCAGTCGGCTATCCTAGTATTAATCTCTACCACTCACGCACTGGTGAGCAGAATTTTTCTAATCTACCATCTGCCCTGACTGTTCCTTACTAAAGACCCATCAGGTCCTCACCATAATCCTGAGACATTCCCATACACTTTTATTCACTGATCACCTTCATGATCTTATCGTTTCTGATCCCCCCCCCTGCAGGACCACCGTGGGGCCTAGACCATTCTCTCCACAATAAGACCCTTGGACTTTCATCTACCATTCACATGCGGACTGCCACCAACCCCAATGTATTTGACCCAAGTTCCCTATCTCAGCAGCTGTACTTTCCTCTGACCGGGCCTATCATACCCCTGTTATTCTGTAACATAGAAACCCGGCTGTATTACATCTCATAGCCCTGAGGTGCAGGCCGTCTTTCCCCCCAAAACTAATTCTCCAATATGCTGGGTTTAAGACCCCCGGCTGGAGGACAGAATCCCTTTCCAGGATCCGTTACACTTGTCTGTACTGATCATCTCCACAGCAATGTCCTGACTTTCTCTCTCTTGGCAGTAGAATATACACCTGCTCCCTCTCTCCATCAGTGGAACCTGGGTCTCCCTTACTACCTACCTCAATCTTCCACCCTGGATTATCCGGTATCTCAACAACTATCGTGTTATTTCCCTCGTTTTATCGCTTCCTCTGTACTTCATAGTGCTTGAGCACATACTTCCCTCTGCTATGTCTACGTCACGTCCCAATGGGAGATTTCTTCCTCAAGTATCTCCTGCACCTACCAAGGGCTCATCTGTACCGGGTTAGAGTCAATACCCGGACTCCTTGTACATGGTTCCATACCCTTCTCCATCTCCCCCGTAGTCTTCTATGACTACGGTGCTGCTTGGAATACGTTTACACCTTTGAACCCGCTATTGACTTCAACACCTACCAGCAGAACAACCACTCTCACTCTCTAGTTCTTTCCCTGTCATGCACACACGCTGGCAGGGTGTAGCTCTTGCAACACATTCAACCTCTTCTATAGCCCTAGTAGCAGAAGGACACTGCGGTTGCTACTATCGTGACATTGGTTTTTCAGACAAGACCATGACAACACATTTTTCGTCATGGCTATCACTTCCAAGAACTCTAATACTTCTGCACTACAAAAAAAACTCGGAACGCCCACTATCCTCTAAAGGGAATGAACTAGCCTCTTCTGCTATAGCTGCTAGTTCACACAGGCACTCACCCCTGAAGCTGTAGCTGAGGTCTGCGCTAGGTCCACAAACCACAGGACCTCCATTAACTACACTACTTGTACTGTTGTCCCACCACTACACAAGGGCTCATCCGCAACGTGCACGTTACACTCCGTTCCACTACAGGTTGCGCTCTGGTCAGTGGTAACCCTTTACCATGTTGGAACCCAGGATCTTTCACTTAACAACTGCCGGGGCATTCATACTCATACTTCCCCCCACCGAAGAGCATTGGATACCTTGTTGCTAGCTGGCAACGCACCTTATCTCCCCTGGAGATGATCGGGGTTATCCCCTTTCTCCTGAGGACTATCTCTCGACAGGGACACACATCCTCTTGCAATACTCTTAGCGCTGTTAACCCCAACCTCTAGGCATACTTGAGCTAGTATGCTCCACTGCTGTAGCTGTTATTTCCAAATAAGCTAGTTCACATCTACACCTAACTTCATATTGTCCAGGACACCTTTCCCTGTGCACTCTCTCATTAGATCTCTGTCTACTGACTTACTAGCAGACAGGTGTGGGGATGTTTCCTTCAACCCCGCGCAAGGTTCCATCAGGACGTCTGACTGTGTCTACCAGGCAACCCTCCTGTTCAGACAGAGCATTTTTCTCACAAAAATAACATTTCAAAAGATCGACGTAGCATTCAATATATTTAGGTCCATCAGAACTGACCAGGTCCCACCCCAAACAGTCCGGCAACTGCTTCCTGGATCTTCTGGCCTGGAGGCACCTCCTGGACCCTCCGATTCCAGCCCGGCCAAGTCCTCACAGCAATTCATGTGTACATTAACAGTGTCACTTTAATGTGGTATAAGTAACAGGAACAGTCTTCCCCCATTCCAGTCGGGTTCTCCAGCTTTGGACAATGTCCCTGTACACATCTGGACACAGCCGATGACAGTCCTCATCAGACAGAGAGTGGGATTCCATCCACCCGGAACTCCCGGATCATCGGGGGCTGATGATTTCTCTGGCTCCCTGTGAGTAAAAAACAATCAACAACAACCTCCTCTGCTGTGAGGACACGCTCCAGCTGGACATCCCTCATTCACGGTGGCCGAGCGGTTTCCCTGTTTGAATAATTGGTTGCCTTGGAAACAGCATTATTGTCTGGGACACATATGGACTCCATTTTATTTGGCCGTACATTTATCAACATCCTGTTTGGTGTCATTTAGAAAAACTGCTAATCAGTGAGGATTCGCCCACCCGTGTTCTTAGTGATTTAACAGGGGACAATTTCCACTTCTTCTCTTTTATAGAGGCAGTGGCACAACGTCCCTCAGGCAGGGGGGGCAACGTATCCCAGACACAACGCACCCTCCCAAATCAGGCTGCCACCCTCTGGCCCCCACACCTGCGCAAAAAATGGAAAGTCTCTGCCAAGTATGATGTCCCCACCCGCATCTCCTCGATATATCTAAAGCCCATATCGACATGCCCCAAGGATAAGTCACAAAGCAAATATCCACTATTCTTATGACCAGACCCTGTTCTGCGACTGTAAGAAAGGAATAATTATGTCCGGGGGGCGTACTCTGAAGGACTTTTTCCACCCATCCAGACACCCACACCATTAGTGGAACCCGATCCACTCGCATACCACTTTTGTTTTCACTGTTTTACGCGGGTCGCTCAAGGGGCCTGTAACTACAAAATTGGGTCCGAATACTGTGGAATAGATGGGTTCTCGTAGTAACGACTAAATCCGGCCTTTTTGTGTCCACAGTGCTTTTGCCCCTCCGGGCAATATTCTTGAAGGATGACCTGGCCTTGGGCTCAGCATCCAGGGTACCTTTCTCACCGACGATAGCAACGAGTCCCATGTAAACAACCCCCCCATGGCTTTGGGTGGTTACTGTTATCTGGAGCCGCTGTGTGCGGGGTGGTTCCCTGGGTTGCACTAGGTCACGAAAAGTTTCCCCATAGTGCTGAAAAACAAAAATTCAGGCAACACGCCTTCACTTTTTCAGCAATCGTCACACATTGTGTCTAGTCCCTTGTCCACTGCTGCTGGTGCAGCAATCCCTATTCACTCTGCAGGCTTTCACAAAACAGTCTTTCTTAATGCCATACAGTCAGAACATTTCAGAAGCGGAAATAGGTTTTGGTGCTGGCTGACTACCTTTAAATTTAACCCCGGCATGCCCAACAACAGGTGTTGCCAAATTCACGCAGTTCACTGGTTCAGCACTCTTGTGCCCATTCAAATAGTTGCCGACATATGCACCAATACCTTGCGCCACTGGGTCGCCACCTTAGTTACTGTGTCATCCTGAATCTGAATCTGCCCTTGCCTCCTCCACCAATTATGTAAGCGTTCACTCATGTTTCCGGCGGGGGGAGTGGGGGGGTGGGCCATCCATCTTGGCCTGGCCAGGGGGACACACTCCGCTCTGGGGATCGCCGCAGTTGGTAAAAAACGGAACTCATGTAGGTCGTATCACAGGGATTCTCTTTTGAAGTCTGGCGCTCGCGCCTAAGCTTTATTCTTCAACACAAGAAAAAATAAAACAGCAAGCAAAATAAACCAGGATGGTCGAAGCCGTCCAGCCACTAACTAAATGGTACAGACAGGGATAGTCCCTCTCTGAAGCAGTGGTCTGGGTCTAGTCTTACCCACCCCACAACATGAACTCGAAACTGTACAATCTAAGTCCTTTTGGTCTGTCTTCTCGTTCAAGCCTGGGGGGAAAACACCTAGATACTCTCCTAGGCAAGGCCCTGCACGATGTCATCCACTGACTGTGAGCCACGCTCGTGCCTGGCCTTTGGTACAGCTGAATGACCAGACTATAGAACGAGGCCCATCTGATTTGGACAAGCATGCATGAGCGCAAGCTCTCCCTAAATACCGACCTGAGTGAATTAACGTCCTTGCTTACCACTTGGCTCAGACTTGCTGACCTTGCTTCCACTGACAGCCAGCAGCTTGGTAACCCATACCTTTGAACTCAGGCTGTTTGGCAGAAACCTCTAGTGGCAGAGAAATGGGCGATCTTTCTAAGGTTGCACGTGCCACAATATATATACACATATATACACATATATACACACAATATATACACACAATACTTTAGTTCTTTCAATTATTTATATACACATTTATGCTACATCAAAGTTGAGGTGAATCCAAATTATCCTACAAGCAGTATATATATATATATATACAGTCAGTCCCAGGGTTACGAACGCGATAGGGACTGGAGGTTTGTTCTTAAGTTGAAAATTTGTATGTAATGTCAGAACAGGGTCATTTTTATTACAATGTAACTCCCCACAAAAGGCTTTTTTTTAATAGTTTTGGATAGTGGCAGGGAACTGTTTTTATTATCATTTGTTTTGCTGGTCCCGGGCCGTGGCCCCCTGTTAAGAAAAGATTTCACCTCATTTTTCATGTCATGTGTTTACTATGTCTGCTGGAACATGTAGTTCCCGCAGCTATTATTTACTGTGGAACATGGAACTACAAGTGCCTGCATGCCACATAATTCCTCCGTTTGTAGCTAGGGGTACAGATGTAGAGATCGGGAAACGGAGTAAGTAGGGGACAGCCTTTGTGTGGTGTATATTCTATAAATATAAATATATATATATATATATATATATATAATAAATATATATATATATAGTATATATATATACACAGTAAAACAGTCCCAGGCTTGTAGGATGATTTGCATTCACCTCAACATTAATATAGCATAAATGTGTATATAAATAATTTAATGTATAAACACACACAATACTTTAGTTTTTTAGCCTTTTCAGTTTTATGCTATCTGAGAAGTTAAGGTAAATGCAAATAATCCCATGAGCCAAACCTTGACCTCCTCCTTCTTTATTATTCTTGTCATGTAACATTTTGGGATGTATGTGGTTATTTAAATTGTCTAGTAAAAGAGTAACAGACGGACTAACAATTTCCTGAAAAAATTTGCATCCACAATTTTTGGTAGAGGTTACTTTTCTTCTATAATACAATACAGTTGTTGAAGTCCAGAGTACATTTTGTATGTTTCTCCCTATAAAGTGATCCGGTGTTAGAATTAAATTATTATTATTGTTTTACTTTTTAATTTATCAAGTTATTAGAATTGTACAACTAAGGAGAAAGTAAAGTAAACACCTCAATGAAGTCTAATTGTAAGCAGAGATGTCCTTGGATGCAAAAAATTGCGTTTTTGGTTATTATTCATTCCCTCCTGGAGGAGGCGAGGGCGGGGTGGGGGGGGTGCGGGGCGGGGGGGGGATGGGAGAGGGTGCGGTGAGGGGGGTGAGGGGGCATGGTTGAAAGGTTTTATGATAGGACCACCATTGGTCCCCATATCCACCAGCCATATTTAATTCTGTAATTATGAACTGCTACTGGGGATGTTATATCTATTATAAATCTCTTGTTAGGGTGTTAAAGGTTAAGTGATGTTTCATATTATTGTAACTAGAGTTGTTACTCCAGGGGAACCGTTTCTGAAAATCTGCACAACACATGGTGAATAGATCATGGCTGGTCACGAGTCAGACGTTAGCTTGGTCGGGGTCCCGATTTTGCATTTTTTTCCTCTCAGGTACGTGAGTAGTTTGGTTACATAAATGGTCCAGAATCAGGTTAAGCACAGAGAATATAAGCTTACTGTGCCGAAAGGAAGCTTAATGATTTCCTTTATAGAGGAAAAGAGAATGGATGTACTGAGGAAGCAAGATGGACAGCTCGGAATTTAAAGCTTTTACCTGCAGGCATGTGTAATTGATAGCATCTACATGAAGAAGTAAAGTTCCTGCTACAGCCAAGGAAGACTATGAATAACTGAATAACTTATACTATATCCCAGTGTGTGCATTTTATTTAACAAAAATCCCCTTGATGTAAATATGATGTGTGGGAAATCACTTAAAGGAAACTTTAGTAAGGTTTAGCAGCTTCTATAGAGGTAGCATTGTATTAGCTTGGTCTTAAGTCAGAAGAATGATAAAGTGTGTAGTTATTTGTAGGCATGGTGTAAAGTGATATGGGTGTATTTACTCAGCAATCTTTTATTAGCATAGTTAACTTGATGATAAGCTGTGGGCTTCTCAGCCAAGAGATCTTCCCTTCCATAGTTACATAGTTTTACGATAGTAAGGTAGAACGGTTGAAAGAAGACACATGTCCATCAAGTTCAACCAAGGGTGGGGGAAAATGGTGGTGATGGTAGAGAGACAAGACATTATGCCCAGCACACCGCTGATGGTAATTAACTTGAAACCCCAAGGCAATAACCAGACATCTCCAGTGGAGAACGCCGATCTCTTGACCCCAGAGCCTCCACGCAGCCAGATCAAGAATTTTACATAGGCAATTAACCTTAATATCTTTATTTCCAGTAGTATCAAGCCTTTCTTGAAAACTCTCTAACAGTTCCTGCAGTGTGACCAGGCCTCCCTCATGCAGCATTTCCTCCACAGGATTCACGAGTTCTTACAAGTGAAGAACGCTCTGCTTTTCTCTGGAAGAATTGTAATCCTTTTTTTCTCTATTTTAAGGAATGTCCCCTTCGTCTTTTTGAGGTGCTGCTTAACTTGAAATAATTTTTTATCTCCCACATAACTTTTTGTAGTGACCATTTAATTATTTATTATAAATTAATCATGCGTCCCGTGGGTGCCGAAGCCTTCTTTTCTTCAGATGACTAAACAAGTTCAAGTTTCTACTAAAACCTCTCATTGAAAACTAAGGATGCTCCATTCCCCTTTATAAAGTTTGGATTTGCTCGTCTTTCTAACTCTCTCTGTGCTACCAATACATCTCTTCCTATAAACTGGGGGGCCCCCAGAAACTAACAGCATATTCTAAGTTAGGCACGCACCAATGCTTTGTACAGCGGTATAATCACATCCTTTGTCCCGCGGAGTCCATGCCTCTTTTAATACAGCGCCAATATCTTAACTTGCCCTAAGGAGGCAGGCTGATTGTGACATTTGCATGCATTTTCTGTAGTCAATGAATCTACAAGAACCACCAGATCTTTCCAATAAGCTATCTCCAAGTTTTTCTCGCCCCTATAAACAATGTGATGCCTGTAATTAATTTCTCCCCAGATCAGAACCTACCATTAATCCACATTGAACCACCCCAATATGCCAAGAGGATGCCCAAGCACTCATTGTGTCCAGGTCTGCTTGCAATCTAATGAGTATCTTACCAAGATTTCACAACTCCTGCATAGCTGGTGTCATCAGCAAAAATAGAAACCGTGCTATCATGCCTCCACAAATATATTGTTTAATAAAATAACATTAAATACGAGAGACTAATACTGAGCCATGCGGGCACACCACTCACAACAGATGACCACTCAGAGTAGGAGTCAGTTACCATCACTCCTCTGAGTACATCCCAGCAACCATATTTAATCCAATTACTCACTGTTTATATCTAATCCAGTGGATTCTAATTTACCTAACAAACGATAATGCGGGACAGTGTCAAATGCCTTTGCAAAGTTCTAAAAAACACAATATCCACAGCCGCCCCGGCAATCCGACTTCAGACTCAACTCTTCATAAAAAAGAATCAATTGTCTGACAGCTTCCTTCCTTGTAAATTCCATGCTGGCAATCCTAATAATATTGTGTTTTGTGAACATAGACTCCTGTATGTTATCCCATTATGTAGCCCCTCAAACAATTTTCCCCACAACACACAACACATGTCTAGTTCTAATGGTTTCCCACTACTGAGACCCTCATCTGTGACTTGCAGTGGGAGATCATAGCGAGTTTTCATAGAAATCAGTTGTTTGAGGACAGGTCTTCCAGAGAGAGAAATAGATACCCTTTGCAATCATTTACTAGTCTTGCTTTTAGATGACCATCTGACAAAAAATTCACTCAGTAACTTTAAAGATGTTTTACAAAATTTTCAGAAATCCCTGTATAAGATGTGGCTGGTGTGAAATAAAAAAAAAATGAAGTAACCATTCCAGTGTCACTGATGCTCTGGTGTCCCCCACGGATCCCCCAGGAGTGTCGTTACATACATCACTCAGTGTAGCCAAATTTTAGTTGGAAAATTTTTTAAAAGTTTTTGGGGATATTTTTTAAAGACCTTTGTACAGGACGGGACTGTGTTAAAATAGAAAACAAAATAAGTTCCCACTTCTCATTTGTCTGGTCTACTGCTTCTGAAGCTTCAGTGTAAAGCAGTAAAGTCAGGTACACCAATCATTTAGCTGTGTATGCAATCATTGGCCAGAGTGGTCCCTGTTCACATTTACAGTGGGTTGCAAAAGTCTTCATACCATTTGAAATGTTTGTCACTTATGACCTCTTACCGCCACAGCCAGTTTTGACCTCGATGACAGAGCCGCATTTTTCAAGTCTGGCATGTGTCACTTTATGTGAGAATAACTTTTTGATACTTTTTTCTATCCATGTGATACAGAGACTGCTTTCTTGTGATACATTATGCTTTGAGTTAGTAAGAAATTTTGGTCCACACAATCCTTGTTTATTTGTGGAAAAATATCATAATATCGCTAAAATTTTGAAAGATTTGGTATTTTCAAAGTTTAAAAATTTTTGCATGTAAGACAGATAGTTATTCCACTCAAAATAGTTTATAACTAGCATCTACCATATGTTTACTGTAGGTTGGAATCATTTTTAAATTTATTTTTATGTTTTTATGACTTTAGGGGCTTAGAAATGTAGTAGTAATTTTTCCAATTTTCAATAAAATTTGCAACATTGATTTTTTTAGAGACCAGTCCAGTTCTGACATGGTCTGGAGGGCCCTGTATGTTAGATACCCCCATAAATGACTCCATCTACGAAACTACACCCCTTACAGTTTCAAAACAGCATTTAGGAAGTTTGTTAACCCATTCAGTATTTCACAGAAATTAAAGCAAAGTGGAGGAGAAATTTCAAAAGTTCACTTTTTTTTGCAGACTTTCAATTTTTATCCATTATTCACTAGAACACAATAGATGTGACCAAGGAAATGCAGCTACACAACAATCCACAATTCATGCCATTTTTGAGAAATGTCCCCGAAACTGTGGCCCTATTGCGGCTCTTTGGCTCACCACAACCTCAGAATTGGGAGGAGCACCTACTGGAACGTTGGGGTCTCATTTTCACTAAGATTTGCTGTAGGCACCATTACAGGTTAGCGAACATCCTAAGGTGCTAAAAATTAATTAATAAACACCCCGAAAAAGACCCCATATTGGAAACTACACAATTTAAGGAAAATATCCAGGGTCCTAGTAGTTATTGATCCAACAGATGTTTCACAAATTTTTTTAGCATTAGGCTGTGAAAATGAATTTTTTTTCTAAAAATCTGCAATTTTAGCTGAAAATGTTTCATTTTACAAGGAATCCTGGAAAAAAAAAAGCACCCCGAAATTTGTTAGGCAATGTTTCCCAAGTTCAGCAATATATATGTGGGTGTTAACTGCTGTTTGGGCACATGGCAGGGAATAAAAAGGAGAGAGCACTATTTGACTTCTGAAACACAGATTTTGGTGGGTGCCATATCGCATTTACAAAGCCACCAAAGTACCAGAACAGGTGAAACCTTCCAGGGGTCACTCTATTTTGGATTCAACATCCCTCATGGATCACATCTAGGGGTATATTGTGATTTTTAGGCGCACAGGTGTTTTACAGTTTTTTTAGCATTGACCATGGAAATAGGAGTGGAGGCAGTTCAGCCGTTGTTTTTGGGTTTTATTTTTATAGCGTTCACTGTGCGGTTTTAATGACAGGATAATTTTACCACGCAGGTCAGTACAATTACAATTATATGAATTTTATATAGTTTTTTTTTATATTTTTTACTTTTGCACAATAGAGCCATACAATGTATTTACAATGTAAGCTGTGTCTGGGCTTATTTTTGCAGGGTGAGTTCATGTTTTTATTGGTATCATTTATGGGGGAAAATGCTTTTGAACTCTTAAATCCATTTCTTAGAAGGCAGGGTGAAGAAAATACTGAAATCCTAGTAGTGTTTTTTATTTTTATTTTTAACAGCACTTGCCATGTAGTGTGTATACTATCCGATTACGGAGATACCAAATTTATAAAAAAAAAATATGTTGAAGCACGTTAAAAATAAGTGTTTTTCTTTATGTAAAGCAATATTTATGCATCGATATCATCTGATAGCCATAAGTTTTTTTTATTTTTCCATATACACAGCTGGGTAAGGGCATTTTTTTCTGTCGGATGAACTGACGTTTTCAGTGGCATTCATCGTGCGGGTTAAATAACATGACAGATATATAGAGTAGGTCATTATGCACGCGACGTTATCAAATATGCGCACTTTATTTATTTTAGATTTTTTTTTGGGGGGGGCAATTGCCGTTTGCAAAGGGGAAAAGGGCAATGTACGTGTTTTTATTTTATTGTTTGTGTTTTACTTTTTTTTTTACACTTTTTTGTACTTTTTAACTGTTTTTTTTTACTTTTCCCCATAGGGGACTTGTATCAGTGAAATTCCGATCACTGATACAATGAAGGACAGTACATAGCATTGCTATTGTATACTGATCTCCATGGTGACTGTAAATCATTATTCCCAGCCATGCCCATTGGGTACAGCAGAGCATAGCGATGGATGTCCAACAAATGGATGTCCAACAAAGACCTCCAAGGCTGTAAGGTATGACAGCAGCAGCCCGATATATCGTGGCAGCTAAAGGGTTAATCACCCACGGCCTGAGCTTACTCCGGCCGCAGGTGATGCAGCACAAGGCTTGCTGTGATATACAGCTGGTCCCATATTGCAATTGTGTGGGCCCCATTTGAGAGCCTGCAAGATGTTCAGGACATACCCATACATCCATTTGCAGGACGTCTAATGTTTGGAAGGAGTTAAATGTTACAGCCACAAACTTATATATATTTTATTGATGTTTTATGTGATTGAGCAAAACAAGGTAGCAAGTGTTTGTGATGTGTAAAGAAAATGATATGTGCTTTTCCAAATTTTTTTAAATTTAAAAATGTACTGCTCGTACAGTAAAAAAAAAAACCTCGCTGTATTTATGTAGAAACCTTCTTTCCTCTAGACATAGAGGATGCCTTATTTTTCTGGATCCAGTCCTGGGTATGAATAGATCTTGGGAGAGATCTCTATATTGATCCTTAACATATTATGAAACCCCAAAGCTGTCTTTTCTCTAAAGTAAATAATTCTTCCTAGGTATTGTAGTCCACCAATTCCTTTTATTATTTTTGTTGCCGGCATTTGAACCCAATCTAGCAAGCGAGCAAGCAGCTTGGCTACCTAGTTATTGAGGTTTATGGAGAAAATTTTAGCAGTAATGGGGTTGTTCTTCGGATTTGGGTCAAATTTAAAGTAGACCTTAATCTAAGCAATTCGATTCATGTAGGCTCAAACCAAATTTTGTCGGAAATCACAACTCTTACTCTAAATTCGGTTTAGGATTAGAGTCTTTCTTGTGTACTGGTGCTCAAAACTGTGAACAATATTCCATGTGTGGTCTGGATTTAGTAGGAAAAATTACCCATCTAAAAGTGTGATAACATAACTATGTAGCTGTTGGGTGAAAACAGTAATGTAGATACATATAAACCTTCCATCATTGACCTCATTTTTGTTTATTACAAGCAACGATGGTTACTTTCTGAAGACTATCTGGAGTTGAGTTTTTATGTCTTCCCATTACTTTAACTAACAGTGAAGATATTGATACATTTGGTGGCCTCGCTGGAGCACTGGAGGCTCTCTGAGCAGAACATTAATGTTCCTTGTGGCAAGTTTTATTACAACATAAGTACTAGAGTTCAGACCACCAAGCCCATTCCATTTTACAGCTCTCTAGTGAAACTTTGTCTTGGTGAACCCAATAAGACAGGATAAAATCCATACACATTACACATTTAAAGCTTTCAAGATGAAAGATTTGAGTAGTGGAGACACAGTGGAAGTCTAGCTCATATACCACACTGAGCAAATACAGAGCTCGGATAAAATCCGCTGATAACGTTCAGTCAATTACTTTATCTATTGTTAAAATTTGCCAAGACCAATCTAGAATATTACACATGGATGTGCAACAGATCCACTTCTCGGGACATGAGATACCTGCTAGATCGATTATCTTGAAGCTGGATGAAATGGTTTCATGTAATTATTTTACGTCTTTATAGAAGCTTGTTTAGGAAAGTGCAGTACTTAAATAAAGTGTCTGAGATCACAGTTGTAAAGTCAATAATCCCAGGTACATTGAGCAGACAACGGGAATTAGTGTTTTATTTGGCAGACAAAACGGCTCAATGAAATTAATTTAGGTTCTCATTTTAAAAGGTTGTTCTCTGAACAGAAATGTCAAGTAGATTGTATGTTGTTATGATAGTTTCGATAGTCATAGGGAGTGTCATTTGTACTGACTACTGGGCCCTGGTGACAGAAGGCCGAGAAGATTCCTTACTATGTGAAGGGCCATTCACATCATTTTGTTTCACAGACTCACACTGCCTGGTCAGGCTGTAAGTGTTTCTATAGCAGCGATTAGCATACTTAGCTCCTCTATAACTAAATGAACTAATTGTAGGAGATTTAATCTGTAGTAAACAGAGCTGCAAAGAGTGAAAACAAGTGCTTGTCAAAGGTAAACAATCGAATCTTATTAGAGATAAAAACCCTTATCCATCCAACCATGGTGTTCTCACTCCCTGCTCTCTGTCTAATCAAAGAGGGCGTTTGGATGGTAAACATAGAACCATCTTGTACTCAGAGCAGATAAAATCTCTCTTATTTTCCTGACCAGGATAACATCAAAAAGAGAAAACATTTTGTAAAGTCTTCATTTATCTTCCCAAAAAATTTGAAAGCTAATCGTGTAGTGAAAAAAAAAAAAAATTATTGATATTGCGAATTATAAAAATCTAATATGCATGTACAGCTCGGAAAAAATTTAAAGGGGAGACCACTGCACAGTTTTCAAAATCAGCATCTCAAATGTTGACAGCCATTCCATTCCAGGTGTTTCTGATCAGTTACCCCCTAAACCAAATCTTTTTTAATAAAGGGAAAAGAATAAAAAACACTGTGTGCTCTTCACAATCTTTTTGCAATAGGACAAGCTGGAGGGCAAAACAAGTGCTAGGAATGGGCCCCAAAAGGAATTTGAATAAAAAAAAATCATGGTTTTTCCACCAAATATTGATTTTGAACTCTTCTACTTAAAACATTGTTTATTGTTTCAAATAAAATATGAACTTGTTTTCTTTGCTTATTTGGGGTTGAAGCGCGCTGCTTCTTTTTTTTTTTTGATGTTTTCTAAATTTACTGAAAGTACTGAAAAAATACAAAATGTTTTGCTTTAAATTTCGGGACATGTTGTCAGTGTTTTATATAATAAAATAACAATGTACTTTTTTTTTCAAAAAGCATCCACTGAAGAAAAAAATCGAAAAACTAAAAAAAATTTTTTGCGTGGTCTCTTAATTTTTTCCAAGCTGTATGTATTACCTTATATTATGTGATAAAATTTGGACACCCTACATTTAGGGGCCCCCTCATTATAAAAAAATAGAAGTCTGATCAGTAAAAGGAGAAGAGGACAAGAATATTCAACTCTAAAACAAGTGCTGAGGCCAGCAATGCCCAGGAGTCTCAGAAATACCCTGCCAAACAACAAATACATTGATTGAGTTGTTCAGAAGAAGTGTTCTCAAGAATCCTTTCTAATAATTAAAAAATCTTAAATGATAAAGGAGTTATCTGGTGAGATGAATAGAAAAATAGAATAGCATTCATATTGTTTGCCTGAGTCTCCATTCATCGCCCTTCATGTTTTTTCTGTTATTTTATGCTTTGTTGATTCAAAGACTGCCCTGAGAAAAGCCAAACCCCTGTGCTCACTTGATCTCTTAGGCTCAACACAAAGCTATTTCCTGTGTGAGGAGACACACGGAACCATTCATCTTGCTGTCATACACAGCTGATATAGTATTGCAAGAAACCCATAGAAAATGTAAGTGCCTTACTTTGGGAGAGATATTATTTACTTTTTTTTTTATTATTATTATTGGACAACCTTTGTAACCAAACAAAAATCGGGCTCAATCATAAAAGAGCTGCTACATGACCCATTGTAGTTGTTTATGAAGGGTTGGGAGTGTAGGATTTAGTTTCCTAGGCCCCCATAAATGTTGTTATTTAATACCCCTCTTTCTTTTTATTGACTACACTTCATATTTTTATTATGTGTAATACCCTAAACTGAGGAATATCAGTTATTTTAATTTTTTTTACCTCTGTTAACATTATGATTTGTATTTTAGCCTAAAAAATGTCCTATTTATTGTAATTCTATTAGGTACATCTGGGGATTTAAGGGTTTGTGAAAAAATGAACAGGGGGAATCCAATCAAGAATGCTCGAATCTCAGTGAAAGGAATTCGCCACGATATAACCACAGGTATTATAGTTTACAGTCTAAAGAAAGCAACTATATAAACTAACTCAAGACATTTATCTTCACAGTATATTGTTATCACAGGAGTGTTACATGGATGAAAGAGATTTTGCTTTTCTCTAATTTGTTTTCTAGTACATCCCATAGATGGTTCCTATTAAATGATTCTTGACCAGAGCATTCTCCCTACACGTAAATAGAGCAGTGGCCTGCGCTGGAATATGGCCTTCCATAGAAGTCTTAGGTAGTTATGGAAAGAGTTGAGCAAGCAGCTTGGAGAAAATTTTAGCAGTAATGGGGTTGTTCTTCGGATTTGGGTAAAATTTAAATTAGACCTGAATCTAAGCAATTCGATTCATGTAGGCCCAGACCAAATTTTGTCGGAAATCAACCAAAAACACACAACTCTTACTCTAAACTGGGTTTAGGATTAGAGTTAGGGTGTTTAGGTGATTTAAGACTTAAAGACCTTTTGGGATTGCTCTGGTCCCGTAAATTTTTCCCCGCCCAATGTTGCTCCAGTCACGGCATCATTTTTGGTTTCCCTAAATTACTACTATGTTTTGGGAAACGTAAGTGAAATCGGACATGACTCATGACGTCCCATGTCATGTACTATGTCACTTACGCATTTCTGAAAAGGGGGAAATAGGGCAAAAACGGGAAAGGGGAAAGTCAGACGTTGCCTGATAGGCAAAGGGAAAAAACCGGGGGGGAAAAAAAAGTTGAAAGGAATTTTAAAAAACAAGGAAATCCAGCTTTCTAAGTATCCGGGGCAAAAATGAGTAACATTCTTCATTTATTTATCCTATTAAAAATATTAAGGTGTAATAGACGTAAAAAACTGAGTTTTTTCATTATGACCTTAGTTATAGTGTTGCTAAATCAATCCTACAATTAAGGTTATACACTGAAACGCTTTGAATCTTGAATTTGTTTCCCCCTACATCTATTTAAGCTGCGTCTTGTATGGACATAGGTGAGCTGACTTACTATTATTTTGAAAGGAAAAATTAATCCCAAAAACCCTAAAAAATTTAAAACTCGGGGTTAAAGGTTTACTATCCCACAGTCTTTATAAATTTGGATTCAAAATTTGCAACGGGTACAAGAACAGTTGGCTTTTTCCCCTTTCCTCGCCCATCACACCATCACAAAGCATGCCCAAAAACATGTGTTGTCCAAAGCTTTGCCCCAAAATGTTTTCTCCAAAGCATGCCAAAAACATTGTTGTACAAAGCATTCACAAAATGTGTTGTCAAAAAGCTCCCCAAATGTGTTGTCACAAAGCATGCTCACAACATGTGTTGTCACAAAGCATGCCCACAACATGTGTTTAAAAAGACCCCCACAACGTGTTGTAAAAAAAGCTTTGTCCAAAAACATGTGTTGTCACAAAGCATGCCAAACATTGTTATAAAAAGCATCCCCACAACTTGTCACAAAGCATTCAAAAGGTGTTGTCACAAACATGTCACAACATGGGTTTGTACAAAGCTCCCCCAAACATGTGTTGTCACAAAGCATCTCACAAAGTGTTGCACAAACATCCCCAAAAATGTGTTGCCCAAAGCATGCCCAAAAACATTAGAATGTTTTTAAAATAGTTTTTGACTTTGGGGTGCCTGCAAAAAAGCAAATTTTTCTGTAGTGGTTTCACAGTTTAAAGGGGAAAGGAAACTGCGCCATAACCAGGCTTATAAGTGACAGATTCCCTGTAATCAGTTTGCCTAGATTTGAATGGGAATAATACATTTCAGTGTTCTAGAAAGTCCTGTAGATCGACAACTCTTTAGTCTCATATACAACAAAACAACTTATTGTATTACGAGCTTATTTTGTTTTGCCTCTGATGAAAATTTTTTCCAAACTCCTTGGTCTTGAATTAATAGGAAATGTAATGTAGCTCTACATAGACATAAGATAACTAAAGCAAATTATCAATTTTATAAATGAGTGTCCCATTAGCCCCTTAAGCCGAACGCCTGAAAAGTAGTTATAGACCAGAACATTTTTTCAACAGTTGCAACTTTTTTTTAATTTTTTTCAATGGGGCGTTGATGAGGCCTTTTTATATTCGAGACAAAATTGTATTTATGGGGGAATGTTTTTGTTCACTTATAAATACTGCAGAATTTTTTTTTTCAAAATTTTTTTTTTACCTTTTTTTACACCCAATTCCATTTTAACTTAATTACGTTTTGATTATTTACAGGTTATTACAGTCGTGTAGATACCTCATTGTGTAGGTTTTTTGTGTGTGTAAAGTAGCACAATTATTTTTTATTAAATATTTATTTATTTTTTTTATTCTTTTTCACTTTTTATGTTTTTTCCTTTATTTTTTCCCATGAAAGGAAAAACTGTGTTACTTTTTTTTTTTTTTTTTTTTTTTCACTTGTAATGTATTTGCATATTAATTGCTTACTTTTTAAAACGTGTCAAACCGACGAAGGCAGAGATTTGGACAGCACCGTCTGCCTGATCATGGCTTCTTAAGAGACAGTCTGGGGGGTTCTTACGTCCCCAGGGCTGACTGTGCATCCGTTCCCGGGCTCTGTCGGGGTAAGGCATTCCGATCACCCACGAGCAAAGGGAAACCTTTTTATTGCGCTGGGTGACGTCCGCGGGAATCAAAGGTTAAAGCACGGGAAGCGAAGACTTTCCCGCTCCCGGTGCTTGCAGGAGCTGTGCTGGGATCAGGGCTGGAGAAAGCCCCCAAGCAGTGTTTGCTGCGCCGGGGCCGCAAACTCCGTTTCCCCCAGCGACGTCAAAAGACGCGTGTGACAACGCCCCGAAATGCCGCCCGTCAAAAGACAGTGGGCGGGCGTTAAAGGGGTTAATTACTACAAAGTGCCCAAAAGTGGGTTTTGACCCTGAAACCAATAAGACAAGACTGAATTTGGGGACACATCCCCGGAACTTTCTTTTTTTTTTTTGGACATACAGTGGATGGGGGAATTTCTAAAAATTCGATTCGGTCACTTCGCGAATTTCCGAAAAAATTCTTTGTTTTGAATTACTTCGGCACGAATCGGTTAAAAAACGCTATTTCCAGGTGCACAAAGCCTGCAGGGTGCTGTAGAAACGTTTGTGCCATGCTTAAATATGCAGTGGGAGCTTGGCTTTTGGTCTTTCATACAATGTTGTGATTTTATATGACACGCAGATGACATCCGGGCGCTCTTTGAATCACTTCACTATAAAATTCCCTGGGCACTTAATAGAGGGCAATAACTGACCAAAAAACTCAAGCGGGAATGTAGCCTGATAAGTCATGCAGGAAAGCTGGAAAAAAACAATGCTGAGAGCTCAGGTGGAAATTAGTGACAGAGTGTGTGAGGTTCGACGGCGGCAGCCACAGCAGCTTGAGGTAGTGCATGCCACAATGACATTTGGAGGTGGCAAAACACGAGGAAGCCACAGGGAGTGGCCACATGACTGAGAGGCGGAGGGTCACGGCGGCAGCAGTGTGGAGGTCAGGCATGTGGCACAATGTACATTTATGGAGGGTTGGCAAAACAGGAGGAAGCACACAGCGTGGCACAATTGATACAGGTGTCGGAGGTCATGACAGCAGCAGCATGAGATCAGGCAGTCGCTACAATGACATTGCTGGAGGCGGCAACCAAAAAACACGTATTAGGCCACAGATGTGGGCACAATCATCCAGTGTGGGGTCACGGCACGGGGCAGCAGGTATGAGTATCAAGCAGTGCACCATGACATTCTGGAGGACGGCTCTCCCTAAAACAGTATTAGGCCACAAGAGTGGCACAGTGACTGAGAGCGGATGGTCACGGCCGACAGCAGATGAGGTCAGGAGTGGCCCACATGACATTCTGGAGGCGGCAAAACAGTATTAGGCCACAGAGGTGGCACAATGATACAGTGTGGAGGTCACGGACAGACAGCAGCATTGAGATTCAGGCAGTGGGACAATGAATTCTTGGAGGTGGCAAAAACAGGAGGAAGCCATAGAAGTGGACAATGACTGAGAAGTGAGGTATCGGCGGCAGCAGCATGAGGTCAGGCAGTGGCACAATGAAACTGTGTGGAGGACATGGCAGCAGCCACAGCAGCAGATGCGGTCCAGACAGTGGCACAATGTACACAGTTGGATGTCACGGCTACTGCAACTGCAGCAGCAGCATGAGGTCATAGAGTGGCACAATGACAGAAGTAGTTGAGGTGGGTGGCAAATACAGTCCCTGGTAAAGATCTTGGTGATGTAGGCAGATGGAGAAATGTCAGGCAGATGTGTGGCCTCAGGCGGGTGGCCGGCTATCAGAATAGTGGCTGAGGCACTGGTTAGTTTGAAAATCCCCTCAGACTGACACCACTAAGGCATATGGTGAATGTGGAAATCATGGCGATCCACGCTGATTCATCTTGACAAAGGTCAGTCGTTCCTCATTTCCCAGATGGAAAGCGGTTCTCCTTGGGGTAAGATGGCCCCCCGCCGCACTGTACACCCGCTCTGATGCCAAATTACTACTGGTACGAGGCAGGACAGCTTTCTACACTGCAAACTCGGCAGTCTGCAGGCCACACATCCAGTTTGGCTGCCCAAGAATATTTATGGGAATCTTCTAAATGACGGTGGGCAGAGTGCTGTCAAAGTAGGCCACAAAACCTGTTGGTTCAGGGACTGCTCCGGTCCTGACTGATGCTGCTGGCGACTGCCCTCCTCACTAGGCGGGTGAACGAAGCTGCTCTCTCAGTGACTCCAGACTTAGGTTACTACTGATGGAGCTGGTACTGCTCCATACCCCCAACACTTCCCCACATCCAGACGCGGAAGTAGTACGTGAGCGCTGAAGAACCCCCATGTCAGACCTGTTACGAAGGAGGGCACGATGCCGCACTATAGGGCAGCAGCCAAACCTGATTACGGAGGATTTTACCTATAGTATTGAGTCTTGTCTTCCCTCTCAATAGTGAGGAAAAAGGCTCCCATTTGGACAGGTAGCGATAGGGTTCCCAAGTAGGGGTGGAGAGCAGAAGTCATCCACCATCTGCCGGATTGCTGACTATTCGGCTGTCACTAGACAGGCAAATTATGCATGCTGTGGGACCATCTGCATCTAGTGACTCGAGGGGATCCTTGCCCTCCATTTCCACCTAGTATACTGCACGGTGCTTGGGGTCATCTGCCTCGTTTCTCATTCTCAATCCACCCTCCTCCAGGCTGCTCCTGCTCCTCATCTCTTTGTCACCTGGGTAGAAAATCCATCATTTCACCAGACATATGCTGATGATCCAATGTCCTCCTCCTTCTCCTACATTTCAGTCCCCAACACCGGACTCATTGGCACGAGATGTAGTTGCCAAGGCCCTCCAGTCCCCTCCCCCAGACAGATTTTTCAGCCCTGTTCGGACTTGAAGCAGGGGAATAAAGTTATTCACCCTTTAGGTCCTGGCGACTGAAAAAATAAGGGTTCCCCTCCTCAAATTGGCCTCAAACAAAACGGCGGTTTTCCGCAGAGCTCCCCTGGCAAACAAAAAAGGGTTAAAACAGGGGAGAAATTCTTTCTCCCTGGATCATAAAAAGTTAATGGCCTTTTTGTTCTTTAAAAGTCGGTCCAAATGTGCAGGGGGGAAAATCCGCGGGTGGAAACTTCGATATAAAGAGTGTGTTGGGGGGGGGCCGTTCTGGGTTTGGCAACTCGAGGAGGGGGGTTTCCTTTTTTTGGGGAAAAGGGGAATGGAAAAAAGGTTGCTTCACAGTTTCCGGGCCCTTTTTTCCCAAGAATGTTTGAAGATCGGGGGAAGGGACTTCGGAAACCCTTTTCAAAAACCAGTTTAAACCCAAATGCGCCCATGCAGGGCGCTGGCCCATCCCTCCCTAAATTTGCAGCGCGGACACCATTTTCCCTCCCTTTTGTCCGCCCCAGGGTTTCCCGTTTTTGCATTTTGGCGGGGAAAGAAAGTCCCCGGATTTCTTGCTTGCAGACGGGGAGCTGTTCCCCCAAGTGTAAACTTCCTTCGCCGGGGCCCAACCCGGTTTTGTAGCCCTGCGTGACCCCCGCTGTGCCCACATTTGTGGTATGATGGAGCATTTACTTGTGGAGGCTAAAGATAGGGGGTGATGGTGGAGGAGGGGGAGGGGGACATTAAACGGGTGGGGTTTTGGGACAAGTGGGGGGAAAAAGCGGGCTCCCCTGTCCAAGTTTTTGGTGTGCCTGGGCGGGAAGCACATTCACCCAGGGGGCCCCCTTTTAAAGGACATGTACTGGCCCAAAAAGTCCGGCTGCCGTGCACCTTGGAACAAACCGAAAAGCTAAAGGGAACCTGCCCCCCTTCTGTTTTAAAATTTTTTTATGAAGTGTTTGGAAATGCCCTTTTTGGAAAAAAAAAATTTACGGCTTGGAATTCCATTCCGGTCGGAAACAACCCCATTAGTTTCTGAAGGGTTGCAGAGTCCCCTTTTGGAAAGGGGGGGGAATTTGGGGGTGAGTCCCAAAACAACTTGGACAGGAGCAAAGTCAGTACTGCCCTTTTTGGGGGCTTGGAGGGATATGTTGTCTTTTTGGGGAATTCGCCTCGGCTGAAGATTGCGGGGCCCCATGAGTAGGGGAAGGGGAGGAGCTTTTTGGGACGGGAAAGTTTTGGTGTCAAAGAAAAAACAGCTCCTTTGCAGGGTGGTGGGGGGGGCCTTGATGGCTGCAATGGCGGGGAAGGGCCAAAATTTTGGGCACTGCTGTACTTTTTGCTGGGCGGAGGATGGCCCACCACATTGAGCCCTTTTCTCCCGGCCCCCGGGGAAAATTGGTGACGCAAAAATTGGTTGACCCCCCGGGGCCCGTGGTCCCAACGTTAGCCCCCGGGCCCACGCTTCATTTTCTGCCCCGTTTTCAAATATACCCATTTTTGGTTTCCCCCGATAAAATTTAGAAAAGGAACTCCCACACCCCCCGGATTATCGGTTTTTAAACCCCGGGCCAACGCTGGCACTGAGGGGGTTTACTGCCGCCCCTCCCCTTCCTGAGACCCCCCTGTGCTCCCTACTTTTTTTGGAAACTGCGAAGGGGTTTTTTCCCCCGGGCCCAACTTGGCTCCCGACCTCCCCAATGTTTGCTTCCTGCTGACTAAAGGGCCCCCCAAAAAAAACCCACTTGCTGGTGGGGTTTTTTGCCAAAAGCGCAAGCTGCCCCCCCTTCTTCTCCTGACGATGAGGAACCCCTTGCCTAAACCCGGCCCCCAAGTGGGGGGGTCGGCTACATCATCATTTTTTTGTGTTTCATCGCCCAATTTTTTTTTTTCCTCACCCCCGGTCTTGGTTTTGGCAAAGGTGCCCTTCACAACATGCCCCCCCCTTTGCCACTCTCCACATCTATACTTTCCCGCCTAATACAAGAAGCAGGGATTTTTTCCCCCATTTCTTCCGTCCCAAGTACCCTGCTGATTTGCCCCCCTAAAATTGTTCCCACCCTTCGCTTTATAGTGGCCTGGCCCAGCCCAATTATAGTAAAATCTTGGCTGGGGGGAAAACCGGAGGGGGACAGGGGGGGCGGGGTGGGACAGGTGAGTGCGCTGACCCGCCCCGGGCCATCCCTATAATGATTGTGTCTAATTTCCCACTGATTCTTATGGGGTTGTTTGGCCCCCCGGGGAGGAAGGGGGAAATGACCTATTTCAACCAATCAAAAACCCTTGGGTTGCTGAACAAAAACAGGGCCGCTAGATGACGGGTGGCAGTTGGGGCCCTCACCGATGACCCCCTGCTGGGGCACCCCTTGCTGTGCTGCGCACGGAAAAAGGGAATGTTTGTCCCACTGCCAAACTCGCAGGTGCAGACCCTTTCCACCTCCCCTCGTCGGGAAATACTGTTTTTTTCAAAAAAGTACGCACTGTTTGATGATGATATCTGTATAGGAAAAATATACCCCCTTTTTTTGCCCCCAAAATTGCCCCCAAAAGTAAAAAAGTTTGGGTAACCCTTGGAAATAAATTGGTCCACAAATGGCCCGGAAAAATTTACTTGTATGTGTCGTTTTTAAAAAAAACTGTGTGTTTTTTTTTAAAAGTAAAAGCACAAAAAAGGGGTTAATTAATCTTCGGGCTTTAATTAGGCTTTCAGGAAAAATTTAAATTTTTGGCGTTTAAAAGGGCGGTTTTTTTTTTGTCAGCCAAAAACCAGCCAAAAAAAACGCTTAATTTTAAAAACCCGGATATAAAAATTTCGCCAAAAAAATGGAGCGCCAAAAATAGTTTGCTTTGGGGGTGTTAAAATTGCGGTTTTCTACGCCACACAACAAGAGTTTCAGTTGTAATTAACCTTTTTTTGTGATTTAGGGCTACAGGAAAAATTTATATAAATTTTTTTGGTTGGTTTAAAAAGACGGTTTATTTTTGTCAGCACACCAGCCCAAAAAAACGCTTAATTTTAAAATGGTGTAAATTTCGCCAAAGAATGGAGCGCACAAACTAGTAGCCCTTTTTAAAAGTGTTACAATTTCGTGGTTTTTTAAGCCACACCCCAAGAGATTTAATTTTTTAATTTTAAAAGGGTTGTCTCCCTTAATAGATTTCAGCCCCTGTCTGTGAATGGGAGTTGAATTTTAGGGGGGGTGCTAGCTTCCCCTGCCTCCTTCCCCCCCCCCCCTCTGGGACACAGGCAGCTATCGCCCCAACTTCTAACAGGGGGGGGGGGGCAGGGGGGTTGCTGCCCAGGTTAAAACCCTTTTGTGTGCCTGCCTTGAGAGGTCTATGATTGCTAAATGCAGAAAAAGAGGGGCCGCAAAATGTTCCCATCCCTCTGCTTAGCTTACATATTCCAATCTCCCGCAAAAAACAAACAAACCCTCTCAGAAAAGAGGCAGGGAAAAATCAAAGTGTTACTCGGATGTGTCCCCTAAATAAGCACAGCATGAAATGTTCAAATCTGTATTGTATTTTTTATAGTTACGTCCCCAGACATCCGTTTATAGTAAAAAAAACAGGGTCATTTCTTTTCAAAAATTTTTGATCAGCCTTTTATCTCTGCTCAATCTGTGTAGGGGCAGGAGGAAGGGAAAAACAGGGGGTTAAAAACAAAGGGGCCGGGGCATAGAAGCCAGAGTCCCCCCTCCTCCCCCCTTACTTTCAGAAGCATTATGGTTTGGGAGGGGCTCTCTGCTCGACCTTTTTTCAAAGGTGGGTGAGGTCATTCAACCTTTTCAGCAGTAAGATAAAGGGTCAAAGGTCGGCTGCTATTGAAATTTGAGAAGTGAAAGGGACTCCTATGAACCCGGGTGTCAAAAACGGGAAAGGGCCTTTGTTTAAAGAACATATATTGCAAAACTGCTTTTTTTTTAAAAATTTTTTTAAATTTAAAACCCCAAAAAATTGTAGCGGACAAACCCCTTTTAAACCCTTTTCTTGTCAAAATTTGGCTAAAGGAAAAAATTAATGGTTTTTTTGGCGTTGAAAAAATCGGTTTATTTTTTTCAGGCCCCCCAGCAAAAACAAAGCTTAATTTTAAACCCCCGGATTTTTAAATTTTCGCCCAATTTAAATTTGGGGGCCCCCCAAACTAGAAACTTTGTAGGGTGTTACAATTGCGTGTTTTCTAAGCCACACAACAAGAGGGTTTCAGTTGTAATTAAACCCTTTTTTGTCAATTTAGGTTTCAAGGAAAAAAAATTTATAAAATTTTGGGGTTGAAAAAGCGGTTTATTTTTGTCAGCACCCAAACAAAAAAATTGCTTTAAATTTAAAACCCCGGGGTGTTAAAAATTTCGACCAAAAGAATTGAGCCGCAACCAAAAATGTACTTTGTTGCGTGTTTAACCCAAATTTCGTTTTTTTTCTACGGGCCCCACAAAAAGAGATTTCAGGTTTTTAAAAAAACCCTTTTTCTTGTGATTTAGGTTTCAGGAAAAAAATTTTTATTTTTTTGGGGTTGAAAAAAAGACGGTTTCTTGGGGTCCCGCACACCAGCAAAAAAGCTTTTAATTTAAAACCCCTGGAATAAATTGGTCAAAAAATTGTACCCCCAAAAAAGTAAACCCTTTGTAAGGGGCGTGTTACAATTGGTGTTTTCTCCCCCATACAACAAGAGATACAGTTGAATTAACCTTTGCTTGTAAATTAGGAACAGGAAAAATTTATTTTTTTTTGGGCGTTGAAAAAGATTTTTTTTTGTCAGCACACCAGCAAAAAAACCCTTTAAATTTAACCACGGATGTAAATTGCGCCAAAGAATTGAGCCCAACAAACTAGTAGCTTTGTGCTTTAAAATTTGCGTGTTTCCCCACACAAAAAAGAGATACAGTTTAATTAAACCCTTTTTGTTGTGAATTAGGCTACAGGAAAAATTTTATTTTTGATGTTAAAAGACGGTTTTTTTTTGCACACACCCCAAAACAATCTTAATTAACCCCTGGAAAAATTGCGCCAAAAAAATTGAGCGCCAAACTAGAGCTTTGTGCGTGTTAAAATTGCTGTTTTCTACGCCACACAACAAGAGTTAAGTTGTAATTAACCTTTGCTTGCAATTGGGTACGGAAAAAAATTTTATATTTTTGTTTTAAAAAAAGAGGGTTTCTTGGGTCAGCACCCAGCAAAACAAACGTTTAAATTTAAACCCCGGGATGAAAATTGCGCTAGAATTGAGAGCCCAAAAATAAAGTGGTATTTGTATTGTAAAAACGTTGTTTCTTTAAAATGTAAAACGGGAAACTGGCTTAGATCCATTTGGGGTTTGAATGTATATCAGCTGCAGTGGAGACATGGTTTCGATCCAATCCCCAAAAAAAAATTAGAAATAAAACATTAAGAGAACAGTCTCTGAACAAGCGGGGGAACCCCACAGAAAGCTGTAAAAAAAACATTCTTCAGTAAGAGTTCAGCCGCAGCAGCACCCCCTGATGAGCACAGTGAGGGGGGGGAGCTCCCGGCGTGCCCCCGGACTTTTTTAATGCGGGGGACGTCACGAATCCCGCCGGTCTTGATTTGGGTATTCTGCACGTCATGCAGGCTATGTCCTTCTTCCTCCCAGAGTGCTTTGCCCCATGTAGCGCCATGTGCTCCGCAGCCATTTTATCAATCAAAAGCACACTTCGTTCACCCGAAGTGCCCCAAAGTTCGACTTCGTTCCGAACCGAAGTTTTCCTGAAATTCTAAATCGAATTCCACTTCGTTAGAATCGATTCGCCCATCTCTACATACGAGTCATATTATAAGTGGGTTTCTAATTATTTAAACTATGTTGGATGTAGAGAAATTAATTTGTAAGATTATGATTAATATTGGTTACATACACCCAAGGCTGTTTCCTGTGTTTTACTGACGAAATTCATTCTAAATGGCAAAGAACATGGTCTAATTATCTGAGTGACAGATAAAACCAATTACTAGCAGTTGTAGGACAAAACGTTAGTTTATACACAGTCAAGACATTAACATGACCATCTCCTACCTTTACCATTAGCCAACATTAGAAATGTTCACCTGCTGCTGTGGTGAAAGGGTATTGTGATTAGACAAGTGTCCCCATTGTGAATAAACAACATGGAAACTGCAGAGCGCCACATGTCATAGATGTGATAGGAGAATGTTGGCTCCCCACCAAAATAACCCAGGCATCTACCGAACATGTGTCTCAAACAGCAGTTTAATGAACCATACTGTGTATGGGGCTCCGAAGCTGACAGATATTATTGAACCTCTGCTAACGAAGCTGTGTCAGCAGAAAAGGCTTACGTTTCCAAGGCAGTATTGGAATTAGACCTCTGCTGATTGGTAAAGGTTTATCTTCATCCCACCTGACATCAAACAAATGTTTGCATGTCAAGTGGGAAATATCAGAGAACAAACACTCTGCAACCATTGCTGAAAGAACATAAGTTGGTGAGAAGAGTCCTACATTTGTTGGAAGAGCATTACCAAGTGCTACCCTAATTTTCCTATCAAACAAATGTTTGCATGTCAAGTGGGAATTATCAGAGAACAAACACTCTGCAACCATTGCTGAAAGAACATAAGTTGGTGGTGGCAATATTATGGTCTGTGGAAAGTTTTTGGGGTACTCTCTGGGTCACTCAACCATGTGGAAGCCAGGCTCCACCGATTTGGATTTGAAGTTATCATTGCAGATCACAAACACTCATACATGCTGATGGTCTCCTCTGGGGTGGATGGGATCTTCCAGTAAAACAATGTGACATGTGAAACAGCTAGAAGAGTCCTACATTTGTTGGAAGAGCATGACCAAGTGTTACCCTAATTTTCCTATCAAGAAAACATTTGCATGTTAAGTGGTAAATGTCAGAGAATAAACACTCTGCAACCATTGCTGGAAGAACATAAGTTGGTGGTGGCAATATTATGGTCTGTAGAATGTTTTTGTGGTATTCTCTGGGCCAATCAACCATGTGGAAGCCAGACTCAACTGATTTGGGTTTGAAGTTATCATTGCAGAACACACACACTCATACATGCTGATTGTCTTCTCTGGGGTGGATGGGATCTTCCAGTAAAACAATGTGACATGAGAAACAGCTAAAAGAGTTCTACATTCGTTTGAAGAGCATGACCAAGTACTACCCTAATTTTCCCAGACTTAAACCCAATTGGGCATCCATGGGACCACCTCAATGGTTGTGTTCGCTTTGTGGATCCTTCACCACATAGCAGCGGTGTGATGCAGTCAGCATGGCTTACAGCCCATCTAGCTGCTGTCTGTGCGGCACATGGTGGTTACTCTGAATATTAGCTGGTGGTCATAATAATGTGACTTGGCTGTGTATAAGTCATTTTTTACTGTGGATATGGTCTATATACTGTATTGACAAAAAGTTAATGTAGATGTTCTTTAAGAGATGTTCCCATGTGGGCAAATAGAATTTTGCAGCAGCCATCAGGAACATGCACAGCTTTCTCTGTTCACTTCTATGGGAGTTTCCAGTCCAGCTGAGTTCACTAGGTTTATAGGAACCCTCTTCAAAGGAGTGGCAGAGTGGTGGTTGCAGCCTAACTAAAGGCACATTTTCATGTGGTTGTAGCTAATGAGAGTGTATGGGTAATAGTTGTTCCTGGGCCTGGTGTCTGAGGGGGCCAAAGACTGTCTACCACATTTACCAGCATTATAAATGACTCTTAGAGCCACATGTATGAAACTGTTCAGGTCTATAACTCACTCTTTTGCCCATAGTAACCTATGGGCAAAAAAGTGAGTTATAGACCTGAACAGTTTCATACATGTGGCTCTTAGTAGGTAGGTGGGAGCCCTGTTACAGATTTTCCAGCAGCTTTAAGTTACGCCTCTGTTACCTATTAATGTTTATACTGTACATAGCCCTGTGAACAAGGGCTAATTTCAGCCTGAAACACGTAGGCGTAATAATTGGCAGGTTTTTCCCTCTACATTACGTCAGCGTTTTAATGGATTTACAATAAAGAAGTTGGACGTTTTTAACTGGATTGTGCCAAAGTTGGAGATTTATCTCGATTATTATATTAATGTTTATAGTATTGCTAAAAAAAAATATGCACTGTGATTGACTTTGACTTTTAAAGAATTTCTCTTAGAAAAGACATTAATTGTCTATTTCCAGATTGGACCCCCATGATCACTGAAACAGGGGTCCTTGTCTACCATTTCATGCATGGCAACTGCAGAAAGGTGATTGAATGAAGTAATGGATGAACATGCTCAGTGATGATAGTCCTTAAAATCATCAATCAGCAATATGTATGAATTACCCCAATTATATCTAGACATTTATTACCACCACTGATATTGTTATTTTAATAAATTAATCTTTAAAGTGCTGCTCCTGACAAAAAATGATATGACCCATCAGAGCCCTTAGCATACTTGATCTTTCACTTCGCATCTTGTGTATGTCTGTGTGTCAGGGATTCCTTCTAGTGTAAATTGCTGGTATACTAGAGATATAAAAATCTCTGCTTTACATCACTGTTCTTTAACCCCTTAAGCCGCACGCCTGAAAAGTAGATAATAACCAGAACTTTTTTTTTAGTTTTTGCCTCCTCGCATTTCAACAGTTGTAACTTTTTTATTTTTTCAATGACGCAGTTGAATGAGGCCTCGTTTTATTCGAGACAAGTTGTACTTTATGGGGGAATAGTTTAAGTTCACTTATAAATAATTGTAGAATTTTTTTATTTTTTTTATTTTATTTATTTATTTTTTACATTTTTTTTACACCGTTCACATTTCACACTTAATAACTTGTTACATTACTTCGGCAGGTTATTACGGTCCTTTGTGTGTTTTTTTAAGTGTGTAATTTATGCACAATTATTTGTTATTAAATATTTATTTTTATTTTATTCTTTATTTTTTTATTCTTTTTTTTACACTTTTTATGTGTTATTTTACTTTTGTTTTTTAATCCCCTGAAGGGAGAACTGTTTTACATTTTTTTTTTTTTAACACTTAGTAATGTATTAGCATATTCATATATGCTAAAACATTATAATCTGTGTCACTTTGACACAGGCAGTGATTAGAACACCACACAGTGTGTCCTAGTCACTGGCTTAGTACACAGACAGCTCTGGGGCCACTCTCGGTCCCCAGAGCTGACTGTGCAGCCGTTTTTCTGGCTCTGTCAGGTCACCGGGCGTTCCGATCAAACGACAGAGCAGGGGAACCCTTTGATTGCGCTGCGGTAACGCACCGCTGCAATCAAAGGGTTAAAGCACTGCTGCCCGGTGCTCCCAGGACATGCTCTGGGATCGGGGTTGTGTAGTACAGCCCCGATCCCAGCGCAATTACGGCGCCGGGCGCCGCAAACCCCGAAGTCTGCAGCGACGCCAAAAGACGTCGCTGTAGACGAACGACCCGCTCCGGCTGACGCCAAAAGTCAGTGGGCGGTCGTTAAGGGGTTATCCCCTTAAGCCGAACACCTGAAAAGTAGTTAATGACCAGAACATTTTTTTTAGTCTTTACCTCCTTGCGTTTCAACAGTTGTAACTTTTTTATTTTTTCAATGATGCAGTTGTATGAGGCCTCATTTTATTCGAGACGAGTTGTACTTTTTGGGGGAATAGTTTAAATTCACTTATAAATAATTGCAGATTTTTTTTTTCAATTTTTTTGCAATCTTTTTTTTTTTTTTTTATATCATTCACATTTAACTTGTTAGATTAGTTCTACAGATTACTACGGTCGTGTGGATACCTAATATGTGTAGTTTTTTTTTTTTTTGTGTGTGTAATGTATGCACAATTTTTTATTAAATATTTATTTTTATTTATTATTTATTTTTGTTTTTTTTACACTTTTTATGTTTTTAAGTTTTTTTAAATCTCATGAAGGGAAAACTGTTTTACTTTTTTTTTTTTTTACACTTATAATGTATTGGCATATTCACATATGCTAATACATTATAATCTGTGTCAGTCCGACACTGGCAGTGACACACGGTGTGCCCTGATAACTGGCTTGTTACATAGACAGCCCTGGGGATACTCTAGGTCCCCAGGGCTGACTGTGCAGCAGTTCACCGGGCTCTGTCAGGTCACCGGGCGTTCCGATCATCCGACAGAGCAGGGAAACCCTTTGATTGTGCTGCGTTGACGAACTGTGGTATCAAAGGGTTAAAGCACTGGGAAACATAGGTTTCCCCCACTCCCAGCTGCTCGCAGGAGCTGCGCTGGAATCAGGGCTGTGTAGTACAGCCCCGTTCTCAGCACCGCTGTGGCATCGGGCGCCGCAAACCCCGATGTCTGCAGCGACACCGCAAGACGTCGCTGCAGACAAACGACCTGAAATGCCTAGCGCCAAAAGATGGTGGCCGGTCGTTAAGGAGTTAAGCATCACATGACATAACCCTCCTTAGGGTATGTTCACATGGCTTAATCCCATAGTTGCCAACTTTCGAAAATGAAGAAGCAGGAGAATTTAGTGGGCGGCGCGCTGCGGCAAAAATTTGCATGGACACGCCCATCTTGTTGGTATGCCACGCCCCTTCAAAAAGCCACACCCACTCCACCTAACTGCATAACGGCTTTGGAAGAAAGCCAGGTAGATGCCCTTATAGCCAGGTAGTAGCCCCCCATAACCAGGTAGTGCCCCTTACAGGCCGGTAGATGCCCCCTTGTAGCCAAGTAGATGCCCCCTCTGTAGCCAGGTAGAGCCAAATTTGTAGCCAGGTAGATGCCCCCCTTTGTTAGCCAGGTAGATGCCCCCCATTGTTAGCCAGGTAGGTGCCCCCCATTGTTAGCCAGGTAGGTGCCCCCATTGTTAGCCAGGTTGGTTGCCCCCATTGTCAGCCAGGTAGGTGTCCCCATTGTCAGCCAGGTAGGTGCCCCCATCTGTTAGCCAGGTAGATGTCCCCTCTGTTGCCAGGTAGATGTCCCCTCTGTTGCCAGGTAGATGTCCCCTCTGTTGCCAGGTAGTGCCCCCTCTGTTGCCAGGTAGTGCCCCCATCTGTTAGCCAGGTAGTGCCCCCATCTGTTATCCAGGTAGTGCCCCCATCTGTTTGCCAGGTAGATGCCCCCTCTGTTGCCAGGTAGATGCCCCCACTGTTGCCAGGTAGTGCCCCTCTGTTGCCAGGTAGTGCCCCCTCTGTTAGCCAGGTAGTGCCCCCATCTGTTAGCCAGGTAGTGCCCCCTTTGTTGCCAGGTAGTGCCCCCTCTGTTGCCAGGTAGTGTCCCCTCTGTTGCCAGGTAGTGCCCCCTCTGTTGCCAGGTAGTGCCCCATCTGTTAGCCAGGTAGTGCCCCCTCTGTTGCCAGGTAGTGCCCCCTCTGTTGCCAGGTAGATGTCCCCTCTGTTGCCAGGTAGTGCCCCCTCTGTTGCCAGGTAGTGCCCCCTTTGTTGCCAGGTAGTGCCCCCTCTGTTGCCAGGTAGTGCCCCCTCTGTTGCCAGGTAGTTGCCCTCTCTGTTAGCCAGGTAGAGCCCCCTAAAGCTAATAAAAATCAAATAATAAAATCCACTTACCTTACCAGGCTCCTGCAGCGCGGCCAGCTCCTGCCCGATCTCTTCAGCGGCGCAGGGGGAAGTGAGAGCAGCCGCGCGTCACTCCCCTGCAGCCGCGCGTCACTTCCCCCTGCGCCGCTGACCTGTATGTACGGCGCACACACCGGCGCCGTACATACAGGGAGAGGAGGGAGGAGGGAGCGATCCCTCCTGCCTCCTCCCCGCACAGTGAGACCGCGGGCGGGTGAGCGGTCGCTGCGGCCGCTTCACCCGCCTGTAGGAGCGGTCCCGCGGCGCAAGAGTAGCGCACCAGCGCTACTCTTGCGCCGCGGTAATTTAAAGGACCCCCGCCGCCTGCAGGCGGCGGGAGGAATGCCAACTCCCCCGGGAGGGCGGGAGGGGACCCCAAATAGCGGGACCCCCCCCGCCAAAAACGGGAGAGTTGGCATGTATGCTTAATCCAGGCGTATAGTGGTGCTTACTGTATGAGATGCTATATGCCGAGTGTTTTCGAAGTATGCTATCAGTCCAACCTGATGTTGACATTTGGATATTGAGCACCAACCAGAATATGTCAAGAGGAGGTAAATATGCATGTACATATGATATCTTTCTGTGTCAGGACCCTGTCACCATGTAGTTGGTGTTTGATGAAAGTACTTTGATTGCTTCTATTCCCATTATTATTGTTGGATTTTATCTCCCTGTTCCCCAGGGAGGTCTTCTGTATTCATTGTTATAACCTGGAAGTTTCTGGAGCTTGGACCTTCTGCCACATTCTGGATGTTTCTGCAGCTTTCCATAGAGCTGGTTCCATCCAATTTGGTTCAGTTTGCCAACTGCCAGACAACTGGGGAGTTCACCTGCTGCTGATAATACAGGTGGAGGTGAGAGGAGAGTGTGATTGGCTGCTTTGTGATTAGAGAAAGCAGTGGCGGCCTCCCTGCCTTAAAATAAAGGACTATGCTGGTTCCAGTACTTACTGCTCAGTGTCTGTCTTTGAGGTCACGAGCGCCATTTTGTGACAGACTTGGTGGCAGTGAAGATTGTGCCTGAGGGCAAGAAGAAGCATGAACTTGTTGATCTCCTCATGCAGGATATGACCTTGGACTCTTCCTCCTCAGTGAATATCATTACTCATTTCCAGCCATCCCTCTCCTGACATGGAATGTGTTGAGGAGTTGTTCCACAAGAGGATGAGAGTGCTGGGTGGAGATTTAAAGGGGTTGTCTCTCTACATTGATTCATTTTACCTCAGTCCTGTATTCTTGGTTTTATTTTGAATTCAGGGGCGTGTTTACTGGCTTGTACTAGGTTGCAGAAGAAGCCAGGTCTGTAGCTATAGCAACCAGCGCCAGCAGCCTATCATGAGAGAGTAAACAGCTCTGTAGCTATAGCGAGCTGAGGAGCTGATGCAGCCCATACACGAGGGGATATCTCAGAATAGGTAGGACACTGTTAATGGACACATATTGCAAAGTGATTTGTTTTTGCAAGATCTTTAACATGAAAAGCAATCCTCATAGTGAGACAACCCCTTTAAGCACCAGTGAGAAGATGAAGCTGATGGAGCTTGTCTATCAGGAGGTGGCAACAAGGGACCAAGCTTAGCACAGCCACCGCCCAGAAATCACTGGAGTTACTCAGTTCAGGGACATTATCAACTGTCAACTGCATTTCCCACCTTCCAGAAGGAAAGAGAGGACAATGATGAATATCTTGAAAAATTTTAGATTGTGTAAATCTCACAATGTTGTAAAATGTCTGGACTATAAGGACTTGAAGTAGGTGCTGTTAGCCCGTTATGCCTTCACACCAGAATACTACTGACAGAATTTTTGCAACCTTCTTAAAGGGACTCAGGACATCTACCTGGAATTTGGCAACAAGCTGTCCCATGCCCTGGACCAGTGGAGCTGAAAATGTGGGGTCCAGATGTTTGAGGACCTCTCTCAGCTATTTTTGAAGGAGCACTTTCTTGAGAGATGTCCAGTGCTGGTGAAGGACTGGATAATGGATCAAGAACTGCAGACTCTGGAGGAGATCGCCTGCCTTGTGAAAAATTATAGAAAGCTGATCTGCAAATTGGAGAAGCCCTGCATAAACCACTACTATAAAGCAAAATGACTGCAAAAAACTAGAATTATTCTCCCGGATCCTACAGCCTTCCTGAACGCTGTCTGGAGCAATGGATATGGCTACACGGAGCTGCTTTAAGTGTGGCTATCCTGGACATTTACAGGTGGTTTGTCCAGAAGTCGCAAGATTATTCTCTGTGCCCCTCCACCCCCCCAAAAAAAAGCTCCAGTAAAATAACCTATTGCTGCTGTCATTACAGAGGAAGTAATCCACTGTCCTAGGATGGTTTCAATAACTGGGAATACCAGAAGGGTCTTATGTGGACTTCCAGTAATGAAAGAAACTGAATCTGTGGTGATGCAAATCAATTGGACTGACACTGCTGAGAGGAAAAAACATGTGATCCTTCTGTAGGTGAATGACTGGTCAGAAGAAGGCATTTTGGACTTCAGGGCCTTAGTCACTCTGGTGGAGCCTCATGTGGTCACCTATGATAAGATAAACCCAGGACAAGCAGTGAAAGTCCTACTGGCCGGAGGGGAGAAATGTGAGGTTTCTGTTGCTCAGGTGACTCTTGGCTGGGGAGAAGGGCCCATCCAGCACTTAGTGGGGGTGATGGACAAGCTTCCTGTGGGCTTACTGTTTGGAAATGACATATGGAACATTTATTGCAGCATTATCCAGAGGCAAGCAGCAAGAGGACATAGCTCACAAGAAGGCATCCATGAGCAGAAATACCGCAATGAAATGCCAGGTTCCAACAGTACCTTTATCTTCACTATTAACGCCATCACCACCAGTCAGGACTTACAGTGGATGGCTCAACCAACTGTGATCACCTCCATGTCCAAAACTAATGGCAGGACACATCCGTATGGACATCCGGTGCAGAATTACTCTGTGGTCGCAGAGCCCTACAACCAAAGAGAGTCCTCAAAATCGTTGGTACCACCGCTGGCTGGATGGGAAGAGATGAGCAGCTGTAATCCGAAGAGGAAAAGCGGAGGGTCCAGAGAGAAAAGAAGAGACCAGCCTTTACAAAGTGTCGCAACAGGAGACAAAAGGTAATGGACAAATTTCAGGCTGAAACTGAGACAATGGAACAAGAAAAATCTGGCCTTCAAAAGACAATCATTGAACTGCAAAAGGATAAGGACAAACTGAAGTTCATGCTGGCTGTCCACGTGTCCAAGTGTAAAATACAAGTTGAGTATCAGGTAAACCCCACCCTCAACACCTACACTGTCCGTTTCATGAGGGGTAGCCGAGTGGTCCTCAAACAGGAGCCCATTGATGAGAACGTTAGGCCTGTGTTTAAACCGATCAACGTGGATGGAATCTCTGGACCATCTGCTGTAGACTGATTCATGAAGCATGCCTCAGGACTCGCACAGAATACTACTGACAGAATTTTTGCAACCTACTTAAAGGGACTCAGGACATCTACTGTTTAGAGGTCACCTATAAGGCCTATGTATATCCAGTTTGGTCCAGTTCCTCAACTTCCAATAACTGACAGGAGAGAAGGGAGGGGGAGAAGTCAGTTGCTGCATATGACACAGGTGGCGATGAGAGGAGAGTGTGATTGACTGTTTTATGAGATAGGGTATATGCACATGGCGTATTGCAGCACGTACTGTTTTAGAAGTACAGCCGGCTCCCATTGACTTTCACTTTCCAAACTGACATGTCAATTCTTTTCCCCGGCATGTATTGTACTTTTTTTTGCACATGCTTTGTGTGTACAGATCAATAATTTATCTAGATCCCAAGCTACACATACAGTGTTATATTGAGATCTACAAAAGGTTTTTTTGGGCAATGAACTTAAAAAGCCTTCTTAAAAAAATGTGTTATGCCATCATTTTTATGGCTTGGGGGGAGAGCCTTTATATTTTTAATCAATTTAATCCTTTCTTTCATCATATTCAGTGGTATGGTCGCTTCATTGATGATCTGGTCATTATTTGGAGGGGAGATGTCGCGACCATACCGCTGTTTATGGCATATCTTAATTCCAATTTTGTCGGTCTTAGGTTTACTTGTTTTCATGACCTTTTGAGTATCCCCTTTTGGATTGCTTTTGATCGGTGACGTTCCCATCCTCAGCTATCCACACTGAATCGTATAGGAAAGACACAGCAGGTAATGCCATATTGCATGCACACTCTAATCACCCGTTACATACCATACGGGCAATACCAGTGGGTGAACATATTCGTTTAAAAAGAAATAATTCACAGGTTTCCTCATATCAGAAAGGTATGATTGCTTTACAGGAAAGATTGAAAAAACGTAAATATCCTACTGGATGTTAAAGGCAGCGGAAACAAAAGTGGCAAATACTGCATGGGATACTTTGTTGCAATATAGTAGTGTGAACAGGGAAAATAAAAAACGTGATCCCTTAAAATCTCAACTAGTTTTTTCCACTACGTATTCACAAGAATTTAAACAGATATCCCAAATTATCTATAAACATATGCCAATTCTGTATAATGACCCTGAATATTTTAAAATTTTGAGTAAAGGAGTTAAATGTATTCCTAAAAAAAGTTTAACATTGGGTAATATATTGTCACCATCACTTTTACCCACTTTGACACCAAAACCCACTTGGTTAAAGTTTAAGGGTTCCTTCAAATGTTCCCACACTAGATGCATTTGTTGCTCAGCAATGAAAGTCGTGACAAATTTCTCCTCATATGCTAATGGGGAGAGCTATAATATTAATAGCTATATTAATTGTAACTCGACATTCATTGTTTACCTGGTGTCATGTGAACAATGCCGTAAGCAGTACGTTGGATCTACTTCATGTACGTTGAAAACCAGGATACGCAGACATTTATCCGATGTGAGGTCTAATGACTTCCGTCGTATTTCTGCAGTTTCGGCACATTGTATCCAGTTTCATCAATGTGAAACGGATACTCTAACTGTGACTGGTCTTGAGAGGGTTACACCTCCAAGAAGGGGAGGAGACCGAATCCAGAAGCTTCGCACTCGTGAAGCTTATTGGATTTTTGTACTTAAAACGTATCAACCTTTTGGTCTTAATAAAAGAACAGATTTAATGTTACATTACTGACCTATTTTTTTTTTTTTTGGGGATTCGTTTAGTATAGATGTCCTTTTCCTTTATCCATATATCTGTTTATATAAATTTTGTATTCAACTCTGTCTGGATCACATGTTTTTTAACTTGCTCTGTGATTGGTTGTACTTTTCTTATATATAAGTAGTATTTGTGAGTTTGTCTTTATGCCATGAGGAAGGGCCCCTGAGGCCTGAAACGCGTTGGCGTTTTTTGTTTTGGATCGATGCTGTTGACCCCTTGAATTTTCAATAAAGAAATACGGCTTTTAGACGCTGGACATCGTTTCTATTTATGCTTTGCTGCTGCTGTCCTGCATTGTCCGGGCGTCTTCATATCGGTGAGCTGGTATCCCTTCTCTTCTACTCTTAAAAAAATGTGATATGCTGCAGAAATTGCATTACGGTAGCTGTGGAACACAGGCAATACATTTAAAGCAAAATAGATTTTTTGGGGATTGTGACACCCAAGAAAGGCCTTTATATATATTCAATGAATGCTTGCTTGACAAAGGAGGCGTGGTTTCCCCCAAAAAGTAGCAAGTCTCACACCCTGTCTCTGCATGAAGGAGACTGCTGAAGTGCTGAGCAGACTCTGGGACATACTCCATGATTTAGGAGATGTTGAATCATTGAATGAATACCGGAACGTTACCCCACTCAGGAACCTTTTCAGTGGAATCACAGGTTTTTTGTCCAAGAACATTACGTACTGTTTGACTATGCTATGGTGAAATGTATCTTTGAATGTATGAAAGTTTCAAGGAAAGTAAAACTCCATCTACCACTCAATGGTTGAAAGGTACATGTATTATTATATTTATGGATTAATTTCTTCCGATGATGATAATGTAATTCAATAAGTGGGGACCCTATTCTGAAGCTCTTTTTGATACCTGTGGATTTGAGAATTTAATAGAAAGAGTGCAATATACTGTATATAATTGAACACTGTGTAGGTGGTACAGTTTAAATTGGTTGCTGTTGCCTGTTTCTGTCTTTCCAAGTTTACAGTCTTACCAGGAAGGAGAGTTCCCCATTCCTCTTGTGATCAGTGGGGGTACCAGCAGTTTCAATTGTTAGGCCAGAGTATCCCTTTAGGGGGTAGTTGTTTTGACAGGATTAGTGAGGTAGCAGGTCAGGGGGTTGGCACATTTTAGGGAGAAGGTATATGAAGGGGCTTCTTGTCAATTGCCAGTTTAAACACCAAGATCAAATTAAAATAAAACATAAAATAGAAAACTATTGTTTGCTGCTCCTGATATTTGCTGAAATTGCTTTGTTTGCTCTTTGCTAATAATCTATGATAATTCATCTTCATATGTGCATTTTGTATGAGCTGTGAATTTTCTGTCCTCCAATTGTTATCTGACCTCCTTCGGGAGAGCTTTTCTAGATGCTGTTTCATCATTTATTTATAAAAATAAGTATTGATTATATCCTCTTAGCCAACAGATTTTTTTCTTTGTTTGTTTTAAAGCTGAAGATGGAGATTACTGGCGACTCTTGATTCCAGGTGTCTACGTGGTCTCTGCAGAAGCTTTTGGTTATTCTAAGGTCGCCAAAAAGATTAATCTTCCAGCCAAGATGACTAAAGCTGGACGTGTTGACTTTGTTTTGAACCGCGTTGAGATAAAAAATCGTAAATATGATAAGATTATTCCAGAAGATATCTATGAACGATATGACCCACTTGATTCTTATGACCCTCACTCTCAACAAGGACGAAGGGAATTAGGCGAAGAAGATCAACAGTCCCAAGACAGAGAAAAGCCATGGTGGTGGTCATATTTTAGCATGCTGGGTCATAACAGACCATCATGGCTACTTAAAAACAACTAAATAATTTTATCGTTTATTAATTTTTGTGCTTTTATTGTGCAATGGTCGTTTTAGCCAGCCTTAATTGCTTTAATGATTTCATTCATAACATTATTGTTTGTTTGGCCATAATGTTAATGTTGTACTTTATGACCTTGTGATTTTTTACCTTTTATCGCAATGTTTTGAAATACTCCTGTATAAAATGTGTATATTTTTATGACGATGCAGTATAAGAACAGTGCACAAAATGTAGAAATAATTTGTAATGTAATTTTTGATATGATTCACAGTCGAGTCAAATCAAGTTTTATAAGTAATCAATAATCACAAAAAAATTCTAATACTACCATTTCAATTTAAAACAAGTTATGTGAGATAAAAGCTTTTCCAGTCATATACTTTGATTCAGATCAACGGGGCTTCTATAGCTGGAAATCTCACTGATTTCAAAAACATCAATGTCTTATGTTGGAAAAATTGGTAAGGGATGCCCTGGCTCTAAGCCTTTTTTAAACTGGACATCGCTTTAATTTACCAGTTAATTTAAAATATATTAGACTTGAAAGCCTTAAAACAGGTCTGTCACATACTGTATATTCTTATCTGTTTGCAGCATGCAGGACATTTTCTATTTTTTTTTTCACGTAAGCTGTACAAATGCCGCCAACATTTATAGCGATACCCTTTGAGTAATAGGAGCACATAGGACGAAATGTCAGAAAAGTGGCATTTCCACGCCAGTTTTAGGCGCATTAAATCAGTGTAAAGAGCGCCAGAAAGTCTGATCATTTCCAAAAACTGGCGTCAGGTATACTTTGCATAGAAAATTTAATGCGCCTAAAAAGGCGAATCGCATCAAAAAAGGCGCATTGCGCAACTCGCGGCACATGGCAAATCATTGGTGGTATATGTAATGCACCTATTACATATGTTATGCTCCTCAATAGGTGTATTGCATGACGGGGGCGCACAGCGCACCATATTTAGGCGCATAACAAAGTGTCGTGCCCGGTGTATAATGTGCCTAGTTTTGGTGTACGACAGTTCATTTACAACAAGAACATGCCGTCAAAAGTGGTTTTGGTGCAAAATAGACCAAAAAACTGGCGTTGGCGTGTTGGGACATAATGTATTAAGGGTTATTAAAAAAACAAAAAGTTCTTAAAATAATGGGAAATGCTCTAGAGCGCTAAAGTTAAAAATTACAGTTTATTTTACATATACATCCGTGTTGGGACATGTCGCCTATGGGAGGGGGAAGCAGAACTCACAGACTTTCACTATGAGTGAGTGGGGAAAGCTGGTCTCACAGGCTTTCTTTATGGAGCCGGAGAAAGCAGAAATTACAGACTTTCTCTGGCAGTATTTAAACAACTTTTTGTATGAAAATACTGATTGAAAGTGTGAATCCGCTGTTGCCGGTAGTTGAACCAGGAAGGAGTTGAAATAGAGGTTCCGAAACACATTAGCGTATTTTTACCCTGTTAACCCTGCACTGACTTTGGGAATATAGTGGTCTCTGTGGATTTCATCTTTTAATAGTATATAAATAAATGGACCATTTCAATTTGTATTCCCTGCGAAGCTGAAGGCGGTTATTTCTTCTATTTGAATTTAATTGATAGATATTACATGGAATCACACATTTGATGATTAAAGTGTAATACTGTTCCACTTTGTATTATATAACTGTCAATAAATGTTTGGACTTTTGAAGACTCAACTGTTTGTATAAGACAATTATTTTTAGTAAAGTTGGAGAAAAAAGAGAAGGAAGATGACAGTGATAAGGCCAGGTTCACACCAGGTCTCTGGCGTAAGTTCAACATATACACAAGGATAATCTCCCAATACATCTGACATACCTACACACTTCAACAGTCAAAGTATGCCTAAAGAATGTCCTTCTGTTATACATGTGGCTGGTATATGTTGGGATCCTGTTGTCTGTATTGTAGTCAATGGCATCATATCTATGGAACTGTAAAGAATTACACTTGCATATGATGGGAGGCATTAATTTGGTTTCCAACTGCAAACGTGTGTGTTTGAGCCTACCTTAATATGGATACCATAATGAGCAAAATCCATAAGAGAAATGCTGTCTGTATGGTTCTAGTAGAAAACAATAAATTGGTTCACCACCTTTGAGATTTGTGCTGCCGGAGAGGTTCTGAGTAGAGCAAAGATTTTTATTGTCACCGATGGAATCACGAATAACATGAAACAATCAAAAAATTTTTTGCAGGCCAGGAGATATGAAGAGGGGATCTGGGGATAGGAATGTACTTCATTACTCACTGGCATCTATGGATGGGATTGCGATCAATCACTTCCTGGCACCTGGGAATTGAAGTGTACTGTATCCCTTTCTGTTATTTGGGGATAGAGATGTACTACATCACTTCCTGGTACCTGGAAATTGAGGTGTACTCTATCCCATCGTGGTATCTGGGGATAAGGGTGTACTTTATTACTTTCTGGTATCCGAGGATGGGGGTGTACTCCATCACTTCCTGGTATCTGGGGATGAAGGTTTATGCCATCACTCATTGGTACCTTGGGATGTACTCCATAATTTCCTGATTTCTGGGAATGGGATTGTACTCAATCACATACTGGCACCTGGGAATTGAAGTGTACTCTATCCCTTCCTGGTATCTGGGAATGGGGTTGTACACCATTGTCTCCTGGTATCTGGGGAAAGTGGTGTATTCCATTGCTTCTTGGCATCTGGGGTTGAGGGTGTAATCCATTACTTCCTGGTTCCTGGGAATCCTATCCCTTCCTGGTATATAGGGATAACGGTGTACTTCATTACTTCCTGGCATCGAAGGATGGGATTGTGCTCAATAACTTCCTGGTACCTGGGAATTAAGGTGTACTCTATCCATTCCTTGTATCTAAGGATAGGGATGTACTCCATCACTTTCTGGTATCCGAGGATAGGGATGTGTTCTTCATCACTTCCTGGTATATGGGGATGGAGGTTTACAACATCTCTTCCTGATACCTGGGGATGTACTTCCTCTTTTCTTGATTTCTGGGAATGGGGGTGTACTCCATCAATTTCTGGTATCTGGGGATTGGGGTGTACTTCATCACTTTCAAGGATCGGGGGTGTACTTCATCACTTTCTAAGGTCTGGAGATGGGGCTGTACGTCATCACTTTCTGGGATCTGGGGATGGGAGTGTACTCTATCACTTCCTGGTTTCTGGGGAAGGAAGGGGGGAAATCCATAACTTTCTGTTATCAAAGGTATATTCCATCATTTTACTGCTAGAGGCCTAGATAAGGAAGGATAATAATACTATACAAAAATAAGTTAATGTATGCATCTCTTCTATAATTTCCTGGTTTTTGGGGATGGGGATGTACTCCATCACTTCCTGGCATCTGCGGATGGAGTTCTACTCCATCACTTCCTGATATCTAGGGATGAGGATGTAGTCCATCACTAACGAAAGACTCTAATTATTTACTTTCATTCATTTTAGCTGCCATAAGGCACACATGTTGTTTTGTGCTATCTGTACAAAAAAATACAGGACATGTACATCCAGTATGACCGCACCGACAGAAGTCTACAACATTTAAAAAAAAAAAAAAATAGACACTTTGGGGTTGATTTATCAATAATGGATAAAGTAAGGTTAGCCTTAACCTAGAAGAGTCTGGCTGAAGATGTATCACTGAGGTGCACATTGATAGATTCGGTGCATTTTTGGCACATGTTAGATCAACTTTTGGGTCATGTTCTTTAGTTCTGTGCTATTCGCTAAACACTGTTGCACATCATTAATACATTTTCCAACACAGAGAAATCCACACATTTTCTAGTCACTTTATCAAGTATCTAAGAAGATGCAAAACTGTCTGAAACAGATAAAAAATGACACACAGGACATTTATAATGGTATTTAATGTTCTTACCTGAACTTATACTACACTGGCCTTAGTAAATCCCAATATTTCTGTTCTACATACTAACATCTAATTAATGACAGTTAAATCAAATACATGAGACATTCCCTTTAAAAACGGGATTAAATAGCATAATTAATTTAATAATAATTGCAATTTTTTGGGAATAAGCTCATTGCTCTTTTTTCCTCCAAAAATAGACTGCAGTGGAGCCTCCAGACCATTACTCGACGGCCCCATTCTTCACTGTTTGCAAAAGAGGTCATAATTTGTAGAAGGAATAAAAATCTTTTAAAGCTTTACGCTCGAAATCCCTGGAGTGAATAGAATTCAACGTAGCATAGATAATTTGTTTGCTTTGCAATTATTTTCCGTCAGTGGAGACAAATTGATTCATACTAGAAAACTGACTGTCACTGGAAGACAGCTGGCTCTCTAAACTGTAAAAGGATTTGACTAGTTAAAGTGAGTGTTGAAACTCTGATATATGGCGTTTTACAAACTAGGTTGCGGGTAATTATAACATTTGATATAAGTGAGACACCATCCGTGTTTTTATGGGTCAAGCGTGGCAATTTGAGAGTTATGCATGCTCGGGTGGTCACCTTATCTCTAAATGCTTTCCTTTTTAAATTAAAGCAATCTAAAGACGCTCAAACAGCTTGTGTTCTATATTTGAGACGTCTTACATTGGCTATATAAATAGTACCTTTAATGCCTTGTTAATAATTCATGGAAATGACTTAGTTTAAATGGGCCACATTTCACAGTCTCCTGCACTGTCATAGCTTATGTTTGCAAGTAAAGAAAAAAAAAGTTTATGTTAAATCAGCATCACCATCTGGATTATCTTCTATAATTGAAAGGTTCAGAATTAAAAGAATGATGCTAGGTCTGAAACTTTTCCAAAATGTATTATGTAGGTTTGTCTATCAATTCATTGATCTATCTACCTAAAAACGTTAGCCAGGACCTCAATTAGCAATTTGCATAGGAGCCACATCTATCTATCTATCTATCTATCTATCTATCTATCTATCTATCTATCTGATGCTTGCAAGTAAAGTAAAATGTTTAGGTTAAATTGGCGTAACTATCTGTATTATCTTCTATAGTTTTCTATAATTGAAAGGTTCTGAATTAAAATATATATACTAGTTACTAAACAACTTTTCCATGTGTTTCTATCTATCTATCTATCTATCTATCTATCTATCTATCTATCTATCTATCTATCTATCCTATCTATCATCTATCTATCTATCTATCTATCTATCTATCTGCCTGCCTGCATGCCTATTTATATGTCTATAATCAAACATCAAGAGACTAGAGAGCTAACTTCAACTAAACTTTTCCTTACATTAAAGACACTGAAAATTAGTGATTTTAGGATGATTTCACTTGTTGCGTTTTTTGCAAAAATAAATATGGGTCTAGTAGCATTTTCGCAAGTATTTTGTCAAGTATGTGTCAGACAATGCTGCAAGGTATACTAATCTTTAAGGAATTTGTGGTGTTTTTCTACCCAAAGGACCTTGATTATTTTTTTGGGAGTTTTTTATGGAAAAAATGTATGTGTGAATTTGTGTTGGGTGTTTCCACAGTTCAAATCATGTGGTGGATCATACTTTTTTTTTTCAGTAGAGATACAAAAACTGCATGAAAAAACACAAAAGCATGCAGTTTTTGACGCTTTTTTTAACTACCATGCAATATATTAATAAGTGATATATATAATATATAATATATATATATATATATAGAAAATATATAATATATATATATTAATATATATAATATATATATATACTATATATGATAGTATAAATATATATATACTAGTCAATATATATAGATATATATATATAGATATATAATATATATGATATATATATAAAATATATATATATAGAATATAAATTATATATATAAGTGGCAGTGCGAACATGGTGGTCACATGGTTTCTGACACTAGGTGTCATACGTGCCGGCCGAGAGCCTGGGTTCTCGGTGGGGGAAGCCAAGGTATTGGTCGGTCACAGTATTAGGTTGCTGACCCTTTTTTTTTTTTTCGTGTTTTTTTTTATATTTTTTTTTTTTTTTTTTTTTAAATTTTTTTTTTTTTTTGTTTTTTTTTTTAACTAATTTTTGTTTTGTTTTTGTTTTGTTTTTTTTTTTTTTTTTTGTTTTTTTTTTTTTTTATTTTTTTGTTTTTTTATAATTTTCTTTGTTTTTTGTTTTTTTTTTATTCTTTTTTTTTTTTTTATTTTTTTTTTTATGTTTTTTTTTTTTTTTTTTTTTTAGTCATTCATTTTTTTTTTTTTTTTTTAAAATTGTTTTTTTTTTATTTTTTTTACTATATATTTTTACCTAGCATGGCTAATATCCAGACCACTAAGGGCTGCCTTCCCGGAACAATTGCAGATGGTGGGTGGTTGTTTTCCCACGTTCCATCCACAGGTCCCTATGGTCCAGCCCAGTATTGGGTAGGGTCCCTCTGGAGGTCTATTATAGACCTCCTACTCCAGATGATCAGGGGGTTGTGGTTGCTGGCCAAGACCTGAGGCAGCACTGAGCTGGAACAGAGAAAGCTCTTGCCCCCCAGAGCTTGGAACAGAATCCGGGACCACAGCAGGAGACTGGGAGAAAAGTGGTTTATGGTGAGACTGTGACGTTAGGTGCCTGTCAACATGTGAGAAGAGGGACTCTTTACACATGTATATGTTAGTGGCCAGACGGCCGAGGTTTTGATTTAAGTTTTTCTGCTATATACGGTGCCTCAATAAGCTGGTTGAGTCTTAGTGTTAAACGGAAGAACCCCTGTGGTCCAGAGTGCCATCTGTCTTACCAAGACGGCGAATCCTGCGAGCTGAATGACCCCCAGGAGCGGCCCAAAGATGGCGTTCCGAGCCGCAAGAGAGAGCGTTACAATATATATATATGTTATATATATATATAGTAATATATATATATATATATATATTTATATATATATATCTTTTATTTTTATATATATATATCTTTTATATATATATATGTATATGTATGTGTAAATATATATATATATATATATATATATATATATATATATATATATATATATATATATATATATATATATATATATTAGAATTACAAGTCTTTCCTTTGTATTTTGTTTTTTATTACTCTTGCATCCACTCCTGTCCTTGACTCTGAGTGACAAACTGCTACAAATGATGCAGGTTTTTTTTTTTTTTGAATGCAGAGTGTGAAACCATCCCTACAACCAAGTTTTAAATGGTTGTTTGGTGGATAGCAGCTACTGCACCGCTTTTCTCTGTGCAGAGGCCTGGCTCACATCTGCGTTGAAGATTCCATTTGGAGCCTTGGTGGCTGGAGCAGTGCCGAATTTGTTAGATGATGGACACCAGCATACTAATATGTTATCCATAACTTTCTATGAATCCTGCCACAGAGATGTGAGAGAGGCCTAGTCTTTATTCAAACCTTCTGTTGTTCTTCCCCCATACCTTGCCCTATATCCAGAGCTGCTCCTCTTTCTACCCGAAAATACCAGATTTAGTTGGATAAAAAGGTAAGTGGCTTGGAGGGGGGTGAGGTTTGTTGAAGAGAGAGAGAGAGAGAGAGAGAGAGAAGAGAGGTGGGGCAGCACAGACAGACAGAAATACAAGCTGTAGGAAACCATATGGTACCAACATAGTGAGCAGGGGGCCTTGGAGGATGAGGGCAACTTCTTGCTATAATACAGCAAGTACTCCTCAGATTATTGGTAACTTCCTATGAGTTTCTGCTCACATCCCAGTCTACACCCTCAATAATGTGAAGAGGAAAATCTACATCCTCCTGGAAATAGCTGCCCAATATGTCACCACATGCCACCAACTGAGAGAAACATAAAATACCATGGCCTAACAACCACCCACTCTAGCCTTATACACACCCCTATGTCACCACATGCCACCAAATGAGAGGAACATAAAATACCATGGACTACCAACCACCACCTCTAGCCCATACACTCCCCTACGTTACCACATGCCACCAACTGAGAGGAACATAAAATACCATGGACTACCAACCACCCCCTCTAGCACCATACACACCCTTATGTCACCACATGCCACCAACTGAGAGGAACATAAAATTCCATGAACTACTAACCACCTTCTCTGGTCCCATACACACCTCTATGTTACCATATGCTACCAACTCAGAGAAACATAAAATACTATGGACCAGCAACCACCCCTCTAGCCCCACATGCCACCAACTGAATGGAACATAAAATAGCATGGACTACCAACCAAGCCCTCTAGCTTTATACAAACCCCTATGTCACAACATGCCACCAACTGAGAGGAACATAAAATTCCATGAACTACTAACCACCTTCTCTAGTCCTATACACACCCCTATGTCAACACATGCCACCCACTGAGAGGAAAATAAAATACTATGGGTTACCAACCCTCCATATACAACCCTCTCTAAACCCATAACCACCCATCTATCTTGCTTTGAAAACAACACTAATTGTACTTAGCTTAACTAAATTCAACTAAAATTAATGAAAAGAAAAGAGAGTCAACAGAAGAGAGATATAGACCTACAGAAAAAGAGATGGTCCATGTCCTCTGTTATTAAGCAACAACCAAAGAAAAGAATGATAATACAAGAAGTTATCCTAATAGGACATTTTAAGAGAAAAGAAACCCAAAATTTACTATGACAGAGATCTGCAACTGCCAATGGCACCCAAACAGAGGACTTCTGTGCAGCAAAAGCTGACTGATGGCTACTATACATCTGCATCATCCCAATGATAGGTTGTCCTCTTCTAACCTCAGCCGTCCCTCCCTAGTGACTCCCTTTCTTCCTGTCTTGCTTATTCCATTTCTTTTTCTTCAGACCATATAGTCTATACAGTTTTTGGCTCTCCAGCTTGAAGCACTGAACCTCCCAGACATCTCCTGTCTGGGCCATTAAAAGTACTGTGCCCTGATCTGCACCCTTCTGCACACGTTCCCATGGAAAGAAATATTCTTGTTTTATCAATGAGTGTGGAGCTGTCCAAAGGTCATTCAATTCAGGCCAAAGAGGAACAAGCCTGGACTAGCCAATAATAAGAATGATTGCTGCCCAAGGCCTCACACAACTCAATATGTTTCTTTCAGTCTTTCTGTATCCTGACACCCAAGAATGTAATAAGGAGCTAGTAAAGAGGGAGATCAGAATCCAGCTCTTTCTCCAGTCTCATGGATGCCTGCTAAAGCATCAATGGAGGGGGAACGAACTACCCAGGAATTAATGCTCATAAAGAACATCAACCTTCCAAATTACCAGAAATTACTAGTAGTGATGGTGTAAAATAAATCCCTGCCCTGCCCTCCCAGTATTGATACCAGATGGGCCAGTGGTTTACCATCCAGATAACCGACCAAAAGGTGGCCGTTTACACATTCTTTGTCCTTACAAGGGTTGCATTGGGACCAGACTGACCTCATTGTTATTTTCCATTTCTGTTAGGAATTTTCAAGATGAGAAAGTTAGAAACCAAACTCAGAGAGGTCAGAGAGCTATGGGTGCTATAAAGCTGTGCTGTGCTGAGCGTTCAAAGTTCTCTAGATTTAGACACCAGGACAGACACACATAGGTGCAGGAAAATGATGGTTGAGTGCAGTGCTAACACTCATAGGGAGAAAATGTGTGTACTGGCCATTCAGGTACAAGCCAAAGTTAGAACTGTTGGATGACTGTATATTTACTGCTTCAAGAGGACAGGTACATCTCCTGCCATGTCTGTTTTAGTAAGTACTTGTGTTCCCCACAAAACAACAATTATGGAACATCTTCTCTTATTAGGTTTGTTTTAAAAGAGGTATGAATTAATGGAACAGCATGTAAAACTATCGCTTTATAAAGCATTGGTGCGGACCCACTTGGAATATGCTGTTCAGTTCTGGGCTACAGTTTATAGAAAGGATGTAGTGGAGCTGGATAAAGTACAAAGACGAGCAACCAAACTTATAAGAGCAATGGAGAATCTTAGTTATGAGGGATGGTTTAAAGAATTAAACTTATTTAGTCTTGAGAAAAGACGGCTCCAGGGAGACATGATTAATTTATATAAGTATATAAATAGCCCCTAAAAAAGTGTGGGGAAAAGCTATTTAATTTAAAACCCTCTTAAAAGTTCAGTTAAAATAAAGCACTCCCTCCATCTGTTTAATATCCAGAGAAGAAAAGCCTTCTTTATGATGAGGACTGTAAATCTGTGGAAAATGCCTTGCCTGAGAGCTAGTCCACAGCAGGAACAGTTGAGGGCTTCAAGAAACCACTTACTACTAAATAATATTAATACTTATGTACCCATATCAAATCTCTAGATGCAGTCTGATGGCAATTTTGGGAACAAGAACAAAATGTTCATTTAGGGCAGATGAGTTCTTGCTTTATGGGTTCCAAAGTCTTCATCAGTAGAGAAAACAAAGACTTATAATAATTGCCCATTCAACCCCCTCCCTCTCATCAACTTGGTGAACTTGATGGACCAAATGTCCTTTTTTTATTTTGTTTTTCCAACCGTTCTACATAACTATGTAAACTAACTGCTGTGTCGGTGCTGTTCAACTGTTATTCCTTGTAGAAATGTATTACTGTATTTTTTAATTTGTCAGATGGGTGTTGCCAGGTGAGGAGTTATCCCTTATTGAATCTGTTACATGGATGTTGTGAGGTAAGGGGTTGTCCCAGCACACACTGACTCTGCTGGCACTAATTCAACAATATCAGACTGTGCCCATACATTCTAGCGGGAAGTGACTTCCCACAAATGGACATATGGGTACATTCTGGACATCCAGCTCTCAAGTGTGGGCTCTCAAGCGGGGCCCGCATGATTGCATCATGGGCACAGCTATATATTTCAGTTGACCCCATGCTGCATCGCCTGCAGCTGGGACTCACTCCGGCTGCTGGTGATTAATACCCCTAGTTTAAGTGATGGGCCGAATTGATTCTACACATAATGGAATTCATTTAGAATTTCAGGAAAACTTTCAGGTTCTGAACGAATCGAACTTGGGTCTTCGGGTTGAACGAAGTGTGCTTTTGATTGATAATATGGCTGCGAGCAACATGGCGCTACCTGGGGCACAGCACTCTTGAGAGAAGAAGGGCATATCCGATGACATGTGCTGAGATGAAGCCAGTTCAGAGAACCGTGCGGGATTCTGTGACGTCACCTGGGGCCGCACTATAAAAGTCCGGGCGCCGACGCTGGGAGCATCATACCGCTCTCACTGTAACTGATCAGGGAAGGTGCTCCGAGGCTGATTTGTTACTGAAGAACTGATTTTTTATATAGCGATTCTGTGGGTGTCCCCAAGCTTGTCTCAGAGACTGCTTTTCTCTTAATGTCTATTTCTGATTTTTGGGGTAATTGGAATCGAAAGTCCAGTGTGGCGTCCACTGCTCTTGCATAAACATTTTAATGCTATCTGCTCACACAACATGAATATCCAAGGGTGATCTAAGCCTGTTCCTGTTTTATTCATTTAAAAGAAACAGCGTTTTTTACAATACAAAAAACCACTAGTCATTTTTGGATTGCTCATTTCTTTTGTGGCATTTTAAGCTCCAGGGTTAATTAATCGTGTTTTCGGTGCTGTGGTGACAAAAATAAAACGTATTTTTCACCGGCCAAAAATTACAATTTTCCTGTAGCATGAATTCAACAAGCAAAGTTAATTAGACAATTTTTCTCTTGTGTGGTAGCGTGAGGAAAACACGCAATTGTAACACGCTACAAAGCAAGTAGTTGGAGCTGCTCAATTCTTTTTGCCGCAAGTTTACATCCAGGGTTTAATTAAGCGTTGTTTACATTTGTACTCAGTAAAATAAACGTTTGTTTTTCACCGCCACAGTAGAAATTCTGTAGCATAATTCATATCCGAAGGTTTAATTAAGCCTGTTTGTGTTTTTATATTCAGAAAATTTTAAACAGATTTTTTTAAACGGAAACTTTAAAAGTAAATTTTTTTCCCGCCCTTTTGTGGAGCGCAATTTATATCCAAGGGTTTTTCCCCCAAGTTTCTTTTGGGTTCTTTTGGGATCAAATGCAGGGTGTTTTATTTACCATTTTTCAAATTTTTCATAAAAACAGTGTCTGTACTTTAAAAAGAAAAACAGTATGTCAGACAGGGGGTGGAGGCTTTTTCCCCCTGCAAAGTGGCGAGGCACAAATTCCTGGAGCGGGCCCAGGTCGCAGCACAGAAAGGGGGGAAATGCAGCGGGGGTAAACCGGTGAGGCCAAAAACTCCGCGGGCCCCATCTAGCCCGTGGTTTTTCAGCAACCCAATGGTTTTTGATTTTTTTTGACTGGGTCACCAAACTTCCCCCCGATGATATCTGCCCCCCCACCCAAGAGCCCGTGGGAACTAAGACCCCAACCCCTTTTGGGGGCATGGCCCCGGGAGGGGCCCAGCGGCCCTAACCTGTCCCCACCCGCCTTTGCCCAACCCCGGTTCCCTCAGCCAGAGATAAACTATTTTCTGGGGCTCAGGCCCAAATAGCGAGGATGAACAATTTGAGGAGGGCAGTCAATTATTTGGCACCCGAAAAAAGGGGGCCCAAAAACCCCGGTTTTTGCAGTACGGCAAAGTATAGATGTTGAAGTGGCATGGGAGGTCTTGTTGTGGGGGGCGGGCCTCGCATACCAAGCCCGGGTTGGGAGGACAGCAGTGACAATGAAACAAAATAGATAAATAAAGTAGCCGACCGCATTTGGGGAGCCGGATGAGGCAAGGGCTTCATCATTAAAGGAGAAGAGGGCGTCACCCTTCCCGGCGTCAGGCAGGGGCGCAGCCCCAAGTGGGTTTTTGGCCGGGGAGTCGGGCGGGGAATAGCAGCATGTGGGGGGTCGAGAGCCAACCCGGGGCCCGGGAAAAAAAACCCCCCTTCGCAGGTCCAAGAAAAGAGCGGCAAAGGGGCTAAAAGCGAGGGCAGGGGGCGGCATTAGTCCTCAGTGCGGAGCGTGGGGGTTAAAAACCCAAATACTGGGCCCGGGGTGGCAGTTCTTTTGCTAAACCCCCGGAGGAGCCCAAATATGGGTATATGAGAATCTTTTAAAGCAAAATTTAAAGCGGGCCAGGGAGAAACTTTTGGAAACCACGGCCCTGCGTCAACACATGCGGGCCCCCCCTTTTGGGTTTGGCCTGGGAGAAACGGGGCCCCTCAGAGTGGTGGTCCTTACTCCCCCCCGCAGCAACAGCGCAGCAGCAGCGCCCATGGAACGAATGCCATTGTAGCCAGTCAAGGCTCCCCCACCTCTGCAGAAGGGAGCTGTTTTTTTTGACATAATCTCCCGGTCCAAAATGCTCCTTTTCCCCCTCGTACTCAGGGCCCCAGCTTTCCGTTCAGCGAGGCATTGAAAAAGAGACAACAGTATGCTCCCAACCACCCAAAAGGTCCCAAAAAAGCGGACCATACCCCTGTCCAAGTTTTTGGGCTGCAGTCCCCCCTTTTCCAAATGGGGACTCAGAAACCGTTCAAAAGAACTAATGGCTTTTTGCCGAGCCAAGATGGAGACCCAAAGCCTTTAATTTTTTTTCCCAAAAAGGCGGGTACCAAAATTCCCAAAAATATGTAGAACAGAAGGGGGCCCCCATTTCCTTGAGTTATGGGGTTTTTTTCCCAAGGGGGCAGGGGAAAGCGGGGAGGGCGGGAGCTGTAACAAACCGGTAAAGGGCCAGTACAGGGTCCTTTAGGGCCCCCTTGGGTGAATGTTTTTTCTGGCCCAGGAAACCCCAACAATTTGGGACGGGAGACGCCGTTTCTCCCCACGTTGTCAAACGCGGCCCCTTTGCGCCAATGTCCGCCCTCCTCCTCCTCCACCCCCACCCACCATCCCCCGCCACCCAAAAAGTACGGGGGCCCCAAATTTTTCCAAAATGTGTAGGGCACAGCGGGTGCACGCATTTTTAAAACCGGGCTTCCCTCGGCGAACGAAGTCACACGGGGGAAAAAAAGGCTCCCAACCGCGTCTTGCAGCAAAAAATCGATGTGTGGGTTTTTCTCCGCCCAACTGAAAAAAGGGAAACCAGGGCCCCGGGGGGAAAATTGGGGAGGAACAAAGGTGTCCCCTCCCAACCGAGGGGGGAAAGGCCCATGCACCTGCATGGCGCAGTGTTCAATCTGGTTGTGAAAAGGTTCCTGAAGTTTTCCACCAAACCTTCAGAAGATTCTAAAAATTGGCCAGGAAACTGTGAAAGCAAATTCATCCATACCTACAAAGCCCGGACCCCCCTCCTCGGGTTTCCAAATGGCAAAAGGGCCTCCCCCCAAAACACCCCTGATATTTCGATGTTTCCCCCCGCGGAATTCCAGCCCCGCACATGTTGGACCCCACTGTTTTGAAAAAGAGAAAGGCCCTTTAACGTTTTTTTGGGTTCCAGGGGACAGGAAATTTCTCCCCCGTGAAAATTTGATGTCCGCCAGTGGGGGGCTCCTGCGTGACACCTGCCTTTTGTTGAGGCCCTTCGAGGAGGGCCCCCAAATTTTTTGTCAGTGCCGGGCTACGGGATTAATTAAACGTCATTCCACTGCTTTAGTCCTGGAAAAATGCGAAAAAAAATGTCTGGGCAGGGGACTGGGGGACGTGGCGACCACTCCGGGGGCCCCATGAGTCCGGGGGGACGGGAAAAAGGGGGAGGGGAGGAGGACATTGGTCAGAACATTTTCCCGGTGAAATAGTGGAATTTTTCATACCAGGGGACAAAGAGGGGGAGCAGGAGCAGGGTGGGGGAGGTAATGAGATAAAGGGGAAAAAAAGGGAGGGTGACCTCAACACCTTTGGGAGTATACCCGTGGGGATGGAGGCGGGAGCCCCCCCCCGATCCCCTTTTTGGGGATGGCCCGCAGCATGTTTATTTGCCTGGCTTTTTTGACAGCCAATAGTCAGCATCAGAGGGGAAAGACTTCTGGCTCTCCACCCCAATTTGGAAACCCCCGCTACTGGGTCCAAAAAAGGGGGGGCCTTTTTCCCAGCTTTGAAAAGGGAGGGCAAACCCCAAATTTCCCAAAGGGAAATCCCCCATAGTCAGGGTTTGGGCCCCTGGGGCCCATGTGCGGGGATCGTCCCCCCTCTGGGCAGGTCTGACCGGGGGGGGTTTTTCAGCGCTCACGTAAAACTTCCGGGCTGCTGGGGGGAAAGGTTTTGGGGGTCGGGCAGTTCCCCTCCATCCGCAAACAAAACCCAAGTCCGGGAGTCACTTTATGAGCAGCTTCCTTTACCCGCCAAATGAGGAGGGCTGTCGCCAGCACAGCAGGACCTGGGCAGACCCCGAACCAACAGGGGGTGGCCTATTTGGGGCAGCCTTTTTGCCACCCCAGTTAGAAGATGCTGGACACTGGGCCCCCAAACTGGATGTGTGGCCGCAAATTTTCCCCAATTTTGCAGTGGGGAAGTGCCTGCCCGGCCCTTTTGTGGCATCAGAGCGGGGGTTCGTGCGGCGGGGGCCATCGTTACCCCAAAGAAACCCGCCCTTTTCCCGGGAAAAAGTTTGGAAAGGGCTGACCCTTTTTCAAGATGAATCAGGGGTGGATCGGGCCCGGATTTTTCCCCACACCAATGAAAAATTTCCCAACCAAGCCTTTACGCTTTCAGCCATGAAAGCCTCACCCAAAAATTTTGAAAATGAGTCCCGGGTTCAAAATTTCCCCGCCTCAGCCCCTAAATTTATGGCCCCCAAAAACCCCCCCTTTCCAAAAACATTTTTTTGAAAAGTTTCTCCATCTGCCCCCCAACCATCTTTACCAGGGGCTGGGATTGCCAAACCCCCTCCACACTCTGTAATTGTCACTTAAACCTCAGGGTGCCCGCTGTGGCTGTGCCGGGGACCCCCACACTGTGCAATTTTTCCCTCCTGGGCCTAATCTGTTGCTCCCGCCCCCCGTCACCTCCACTTTTCTGTCATTGTGCTACTCTGTGGCCTACTCCCGTTTTTTCCACCTCCCGAAAGGGGATTGTGCCCCTTTCTGAAACCCCTGCTTTCTGCTGTGGCTGCTGCCATGACCCAGATACTGTGTCCCTTTTGCCACTCGTGGCCCACCCCCTTTAAATTTTTTCCCAAACCCCAAAAATGTCATTGAGGCCCCCTGTTTGACCCATGCTGCTGCTCCCTGACCCGGGCCCCCTGTTTCATTGTGCCAAAAGTCTACCCCCTTGCTGGTTGGGGGGGTGCTGTGGGTGCCGCCCGTGAACCCACACACTGTGTCAATTTTTTTCCCCTGCCTGAATATGCTGCTGCTTTTGGGGTGCTGCCGTGACCTACCACTGTGTCATTTGTGCCACTGTCTGACCTCATGCGCTGCTATGGGGCTGCCGGGGATCCCCCAAAACTTTTTATCAATTTTCCCACCTGTTGGGGCCCACTCCTGTTTTTGGCCCCCTCCAGAATGCATTGTGCCAAAGTCTGACCCCCATGCTGTTGCTGTGGGTGCTGCCGTGACCTACAAACTGTGTCATTGTGCCCCTGTAGAAACCCCTTTCTGCGCTTTGGCGGGGTGCCGTGACCCCACACACTGTGTCATTTTTTCCCCCTCTGGGCCCCACTCCTGTTTTTTCCCCCTCCCGAATTCATTGTGGGAAATGTCGACCTTTTTGCTGTGCTGCCGGGGAACCCCCAAACTGTGTCATTGTGCCCCTGTTTGACCCCATGCTTTCTGCTGTGGGCTGACCTGGGCCCACACACTGTGTCATTGTTTCCAAAGTCTGACCTCATGCGCTGCTGTGGTGTGCCATGACCTCCCCCACTGTCCCTTGGGCCCCTCCCGTGGCCCACTCCTTTTTTTGCCACCCCCAAAAATGTCTTTTGCCCCTGCCCGACCTCATGCTTGGCTGCTTTGGCTGCTGCCGTAACCTACACACTGTGTCATTGTGCACTCTGTGCCTACCCTGTTTTGGCCACCTCCAGATGTATGTCCCTCCGACCTCATACTGCTGTGGCTCCCGCCGTCACCTCCACACTCTGTCACTGATTTTTGCCATCTGAGCCCTCAGCTTGTTTTTTCCCAAATTTTTCGGCATGACTTTATCAGCAACATTCCCGCTTCAGTTTTTTGGTCAGTTTTCCCCTCTTAAATGCCCAGGAATTTTATAGTGAAGCGATTCTAAGAGCGGGGGCAGTCATGTGCGTGTCATACTAAAACACAACATTGTATGAGACCAAACCAAGCTCCCTCTGCATATTTAAGAGGCACAAGGGTTTTTCCAGCACCCTGCAGGCTCTGTGCACCCTGGAAATAGCTGTTTTTTAACGTGATTCGTCCCGAAGTAATTCGGAACGAAGTTATTTTTTGCCGAGAAATTCGGCGAAGTGAACGAACCGAATTTCGGGAAATTCGCCCACCTCTACCTAAGATGCCTATATCAATCGCGATTGCGGCAGCTACGCGAGCATCCGCGGTTGCTGATGGCTTCCCTGACAGCCCTAAGGCCTAACAAAGGCTTCTGTGCTGTCTGTGACTTCAATATGCCTGGTCACGCCCTTTGGGCATGACTGTGCATAGTGATTGACATGGAGAGTAGTACACAGCACTACTGCTCTGTACGGCTCTCCATTGTAACAGTGATATGAAGATCACTGGTACAAGTCCCCTATGGGGAAAAGTAAAAAAAAAGTACCAAAAAAAGTAAAAAAAAACACAAACAAAAAATAAAATAAAAATATTTACACCACCTTTTTCCCCTTTCAGACACCAATTGCCTCAAAAAAGTATGCATATTTGGTATTGATTCATGCATAACAACCTACCCTATAATTCTGGAATGTTATTTAACCCGCATGGTGAACACCATAAAAAAAACCAAACCAAAAAAATCCTATCACGGAATCGCGTTTTTCCTTCATCCTTCAGCATATAAAATGAAGTAAAAAGCGATCAAAAAGTCATTAAAATGCCAAAGTGGTACCAATGTAAATGTCAGTTCATCAAGTTATGGTTATCAGAAGATAGTGATGCATTCAATTTGTTTTACACAACAAAAGCACTTTTTTTAAAGCACTTCAACAGAAAAAGCTACATAAATTGGGTGTTGCCATAATCGTATTGACCCACAGAGTAAAACTAACTTGTCATCTATGCTGCACAGTGAGAATTGTTAAAACTAAAAATAAAAAAAACTATTAGGATTGCTGTATTTTCTTCACCCTGCCTTCCAACAGTGATCAAGAAGTCTTGTCCCCCCAAAAATGATACCAAAAAATATGACCACTAGTCCCACAAAAACACGCCCCTTCACAGCTCTGTACATAGACAAATAAAAAAGGTATGGCTCTGAGACTTTGGAAATGCAAAAATGTGTTTTCCCTTTTGAATAAAAGTGTTTTTATTGTGTAAAAGCAGTAAAACTTAAAAAGAATATACAAATTTGGTATTGCTATAATTGTATCAAATTGTTGAGTAAAGCTAGAATGTCAAATATACTGCACGGTGATCACTGTAAAGTAAATTTAAAAAAACGCTACTGGGATTGCTGTATTTTGTTCAAAACACATCACAAAAACCTTGATACAAAGTGATCAAAGCGTCATATAAACTCCAAAATGGTACCAATAAAAATGTCACCTTCCAATATGGGGTCTTTTTAGAGGAGTTTAGGGTGTCTGCAGACTTGGTGCCTAAAGAAAATAGTAATAAAAATGAGACTCCAAAATCCTGTAAGTGCTCATTGGCTTGTGGTTGAGCCAAATAGCGCATTTATAGGATATCTCCAAATTGAAAATCTGCTAAAAAAGTGAAATTTTGAAATTTCACCTCTACTTTGCTTTAGTTTCTGTGAAATGCTTAATGGGGTAATAAACTTCCTAAATGCTGTTTTGAAGACTGTATGCGGTCTAGTTTCTAACATACAGGCCCTTCAAAGCAACATCAGAACATGACTGTTCGTTAAAAAAATCAATGTTGCAAATTTTCTTGAAAATCTGAAAAATTACTACAAAATTTGTAAGCCCACTACTGTCGCACAAAAATAAAAAGACATCTACAGTGGACACATAGTAGATGTTAGTAATAAACTATTTTGTGTGAAATAACTACAGTAGAAACCAGAAGTTTACATACACTATATAAAAGACACATATGCATGTTTTTCTCACTATCTGACATGAAATCAGAATAAACCTTACCTGTTTTAGATCAATTAGGAACCAAAATTATTTAGATTTCATGGGAGAGAGAATTTTTAAGGCATTTTTATTACTTTCTACATAGTCAAAAGTTTACTTAGTTTACTTAGTTTAATTAGTATTTGGTGGCATTGCCCTTAACTCCTTACTGACATTGGACATATGGGTATGACCTGATGCCGGTAAGGGGCTTTGTGTCGGGATCGCAGTGCAATCCCGTTACATAGCCAGAGGGTGTTAGCTGCTAGTTGCAGCTAACACTTTTCGGTTACAGCGCGTGGGCGCTGTCGCCCTCCCGCACTGTTTAACCCCTTAGACGGTGCTACACACTGTTTCTCACTGCAATCGGGGCACCTGCGGTGAAATCCAGGATCCCGATTACATAGTTACATAATTTGTCAGGCCGAAAAAAGACATACGTCCATCCAGTTCAGCCTATTGTGCTAAAGTGTTGCTAAGTGTTGATCCAGAGGAAGGCAAACCCCCATGATGGTAGAAGCAATTGTCCTCATATTAAGGAAAAGTTCCTTCCTGACTCCGAATCTGGCAATCAGAATAATCCGGATCAAACGACCACCTTCTCCAGAGTCCTGGTCACTAGAACTTGTTATATTATTACATCTAGTAAATGTATCCAGTCCCTTTTCCAGAATCCTGGTCACTATAACTTGTTATATTATTACATCTAGAAATGTATCCAGACCTTTCTCCAGAATCCTGGTCACTATAACTTGTTATATTATTACACTCCAGAAATGTATCCAAGCACTTCTTGAACTCTGTTAATGAATTCACCATGACAATTTCCTCTGGCAGAGAGTTCCACAGTTTCACCGCTCTAACAGTAAATAATCCCTTTCTATGTTTATGTAGAAACTTTCTTTCCTCAAGACGTAGAGGATGCCCCCTTTTCTAGATACAGTCCTGGGTATAAATAAATCTTTAGCGAGATCTTTATATTGGCCCTTAATATATTTAAACATATTTATTATGTCTCCCCGAAGCCTTCTTTTCTCTAAACTAAAAAAACCCAATCTTGCTAATCTTTCTGGGTATTGCACTACACCCAGGCCTTTTATTATTTTTGTTGCCCGCCTTTGTACCTGTTCAAGACTTTTACCCAATGTTTTTCCATTTAACATGTAATCATGTAATGGATTTTTCCTCCCCATGTGCATAACCTTGCATTTATCAGTGTTCAACCTCATCTGCCACTTCTCCGCCCAAGTCTTCAACCTATTCAGATCCCTTTGTAATAACACATTACTTAAAATGACAGCTGGAAACCTTGTGCAGGCTTCCATCACCACCATGTTTTCCATTTTCCCAGGCAGGAAGTGGGGAAACTGCCATATTGGTACACCCTAAGGCACTGTATATACAGTGCATTAAGCTGTATAAATAATCGCGCCCCCTACTGATGAAGCACCCTAGGAGACTTAAAGTTAAAGTAAAAAAAAAAGTGTAAAAAAGAAATATTAAATCATCCCGTTTTCCATTTTACAAATAAAAAATAAAATAATAAAAAAGTTATACATATTTGGCATCGCCACATTTGAAAAAGTCCAGTCTTTTAAAATATAACATCATTTATCCCAAACACTGAGCACCGTAGAAGAAAATACATTTCAAACGAAAAAAATGGCGTTTGAACATTTCACATCCCTTAAAAGTTGGAATAAATTTAATCAGAAAAGTGGCAAGCATTCCAAACTGCTAGCAATACAAGGTACACTTCAGCCCAGCAAAAATGCCCCTCACTCAAGTCCATAGGTGTTAGTAAAAAAAAGTTATTGGTCGCAGAAAATGGAACCATGGCGCAAATTTCAAAAATAGAAAATGTTTGGACCTTTTTTACGGTACCAAAACATAATGTTTGGTATTGGTGGAAGAATATCAACTTATAGAATACAGATAATACATAATTTTTACTGAAGAATGAAAGCCATAAAAACAAAATTCCTTCAAACATTTCGTATGTTCTGTTTCACATTTTGCCCCACTTATTGGCTGTTTCGCAGTATATTCTATGGTAATATGAATAACACCATTAGAAAGTATAACTTGTCCCACAAAATAAAAGCCCTCATACCTCTATGTAGGTGGAAAAATAAAAAAAGTTATGGCTTTCAGAAAGCAAGGAGGGAAATAAGTTTGTAAGAAAAAAAAAAGCGCCAGCGTTAAGGGGTTAAACTGTATGACTTGGGTCAAACATTTTGGATATCCTTCCACAAGCTTCTCACAATAGTTGGTAGGAATTTGGGCTCATTCCTCCTGACAGAACTGGTGTAAGTGAGCCATGTTTGTAGGTCGCCTTGCTCGCACCTGCCTTTTCAGCCTTGCCCATAAATTTTCAATAGGATTGAGATCAGGGCTTTGTGATTGCCACTCCAAAATATTGACTTGGTTATCCTTAAGCCACTTTCTAACCAATTTGACAGTAGCTTCGAGTCATTGTCAATTTGGAAGATAAATTTCTGCTCAAGCTTTAACTTCCTGGCTGATGTCTTGAGATGTTGCTTCAGTATTGGCACATAATCTTCTTTCCTCATGATGCCATCTATTTTGTGAAGTGCAACAGTCCCCCTTGCAGCAAAACAACCCCACAACATGATGCTACCAACCCCATGTTTCACAGTTGAGATGGTGTTCTTAGGCTTTCAAGCTTCTCCCTTTTTCCTCCAAATGTAACGATGGTCATTATGGTCAAACAGTTCAATTTAGTTTCATCAGACCATGAGACATGTCTACAAAATGTAGGTCTTTGCTCCTGTGTGCATTTGCAAACATTAATCTGGCTTTTATATGTTTCTTTTGGAGTAATGGCTTCTTCCTGGCAAAGTGGCCTTTCAGCCCATGTTGATACAGGACTTGTTTCACTGTGGTTAATAATACAATATTACCAGCTCCTGTCAGCATCTTCACTAGGCCTTTTACTTTGTTTCTTGGGTTACTATGCACATGGCACACCAAAGCACATTCATCTCTGAGACACAGCACCTGTCTCCTTCCTGAGCGGTATGATGGCTGGACATTCCCATCTTGTTTGTACTAGTGTATTATTGTTTGTACAGATGAACGAGACACCTTCAGGTATCTGGAATTGCACCCAAGGATGATCCAGACTTGTGCAAGTCCACAATTCTCTTCCTGACAACTTGGCTGATTTTTATAGACTTACACACAGAAGGAGTGTGTTTCTGGCGTGCATAAAAAGTACATCTACGTGTGTGTCTAATTAACTCTGATGTTGCCAGTAAACCTATCAGAAGCATTTGGCAAACATAAATAATTTTGGTAATCCTAATTGACCCAAAACGGGTAAGGTTTATTCTGATTTTGTGTAAGATATTGAGAGAAACATGCATATGTGTCTTTTGTTTGTAAACATATGGTTTCAACTGTATCTGTCTTACACATAGAAATTTTTTAACTTTAAAAATGTTGATGATATTTTGATATTTTTCACAAATAATTGTATGGACCAAAATTTCTTACTAATTTAAAGCAAAATATGCCATGAGAAAACAATCTCTACATCACATGGATAGGTAAAAATTTCAAAAAGTTATTCTCACATAAAGTGACACATGTCAGATTTCAAAAATCGGGCTCTGGCATGGAGGTCAAAATTGGTTGCAGGAGTGGCAGATTAAAACGAAAACAACAGTCACCTGTGGCCCAACACAGCTCATGTCAGTAAGCTTAAAGAGGTTTTGCCACGATGTAATGTTGACGTGGGATCCTCCAAAATGGGTTTTTAATCACTTTTCTAAATATATGTGATTACAAAAATTGCAGTCTGAGAGAGCTACAGCCTTCCTTACATGCCCTTGCTTACTTCAAAGCTTCTATTAGATATGACCTGACAAGAGCTGCTGTCTGCTGGCCGGGCTTGCACAGAGAGAGCTTCTTATCTGATGAGACTGAGCTGCAGAAGTTTTTAAGGCACCGGGTAGCAATATGATTTCTTTTGTATACAGAATAAACTAGTTGTAGTGTGATTAGATCCCTGCTTTATCTGATGACAGAGAACATGAAGAAGCTTTCAAGCTGATGTGGAGAAAGCTGTTGTCTTTTGTATACAGAATCCGCAAGTTCTAGTTTGATTATTTCAGTGAACATGTCACAGGATCCCTTATGCAGCTGTGTGCGTCTCTCTCTCTTTCAGCTCCGTGATTTGTTTACATTAGCTTCTTAGCAGATAAGGCTCCTTCTGACAGTGCAGTCTGAGGCTGTCTTGCTGTATTGAGAATCCACTCTTGTCCTGTTTATTATTTCACTTAAGTTTTGAGACGCTCCCTTGGATTCCTCACTCCTCACTCGCCCCCACCCTCTCTCCCCTGCAGCTTCATGACTCAGCACAAAAGCAGGATGTATACAAATCATGCTGACAGGAGCTAGCTAAGTGCGTCTTGGCAAATCCCCTTTAAGGAGACATTAAGAGAGAAAAAGTCCAGCTTCTGCTCCTCCAGATCTGTTGTCACCCACCAGATCATCAATGTAGGGGGACTAAATTGCCCAAGAATAAATGTGCAAGAAGTTAAACTATATACATTACAGGTAACTGAAGACTGGTGGTGGCTTCTGGGACAAATTCTGGCTGTGCTAGTACTTTACTAGTCTGATGGCAACAATTTTATTCTCTACCTGAACTGGGGTTCTGTCTCACTGTTAAAGATATTCAGGCGTACTCCAATAGATAAATGTCAAGTGAAAATTTTATTGGTATAAATCACATGTGTTCAATAAAGAAGAAAAGGATTCTCGGTGACTGATAAATGACATTTCAGTACAGACGGACCTTATTCATGTACATCACAGTGGGAAACAAATAATATAAGATATCCATCAAAAAATTATATCCAAAAACAAAAAAACAAACACAGTACTAGGACAATGTATATTCTCTGTCACTCTCTCTTTTCATAGATGCTTTCTACACCTTGCGCACCTCAGTATCATGCTATAATTGCAAAGAAACATGACATGCCTAACATCTTAGAGGAAAAGGCCATAATGCATTTCAATTTATATGATATCTGTCACAATCTATGGAATGCAAAGAGGGTCACATCAGGCCATACCTGTAACCATGCCTTAGTACATGACACCATATGAGCACACACCTCTGATCACCCCCAAACAAACCCAATTGTTCTCCGCTTCCTGCCAATCACCACTGCCAAATCAATAGTGACACTGCTAGAGACAACAAAGATGGCCTGTGGCTTACAAGACAAATTAACCTAGCAGGGAGTCAATAGTTCCATGCTACGACATAGTTTTTTTTTACTTTGCAAGGATACACATACAGTTGTTTAAGCAGCAGCAATCAAAAAATTGAGGACATTTGCCAGGGAAAGCGCGATAGCCCATGGTATCTGGGATTGTTTTCATAGATCCAGGATGATTGGACGGTAATCGTATGCTGAGAAGTCCTGTAAAGTCTTGCATCTACCCATCTGTTTCTGTCCAAGATTCTTCATTGAGATGTGGCCTTATCTATGCAGACGTATTATTAATTCTAGTCACTGACTAGAGCTTCAAATGACCACTTAGTAGTAATAAATGTACCTACTGGTCTTTCTCTATTATAGAATCTCTCATGACGTCTATGCTGTGTACCCTTTTAAAGCATATGGACGTTATTGAGTTTGCCTTGATAATAAAGATCATCTCTCCTTCTGATGGACACTATGGGCAACATGTATGAATTATGGCATTTAAATGCCAATTTTCATGGACAGTATAATAGTATAGAACGCACCTGATTTATGAACCCACTCCACTCTGAAACTGGCTGACCTCTTCCAGCAGTAATGCGCCTAGACGTGCCATACTGAAGCTATAAATCTATAGCTTCGTATGGTTCAAGTGGGCCCCACCTCCAACACAACACGCCCCCGTGGCGCTCTGTAATGCGCCTGATATTGGTGTATGGGCTATATAAAAATATAGCGGAAGGGCTGCACCAGTTTTCGGGCTGAAAAGACGTCAGACTTCTGGCGCAGCCATGTCCATACATGTCACTCTATATGATATATATATATATATATATATATATATATATATATATATATTATATATATTAGTGAAGCATTTGAATGGGTGGCATGTTATACAGGGGCTGTGAGAGAAATGTATGTCTGGCAAAAGCAAAGTGATCAACTGATCGCATAGATGACTTAGCAATAAGAAGGGGTTGAGATTTGGAGATTGGATGAAATTTGGGTTTAATTCTACCCAAAATAATAAATCTCATAAAAAGAAATCTCAATAATGAAATAATGAAATTGACTCAGAAATAGCGTTTACTGCAGTTTCCTTCATATAGAAATCCATTTTACTGCCAAGAACAACCTTGGAAGATCTTCAAACCATCTGCCCCTGGTCTACTTCCAAAATCTAGGTAAATAAATGCCTTGCACACAGTTATTGTAATTCTATTATTAATTGTGACAATAAAACAAAGCCTTAAGATATCATTTAGAAGCATGAGCGTCAGACATGATACATAACCACATCACTATATCCTACAATGTTACAGTTCTCTTTGATACCAGTCCACATCAGGCTTCTAGTGCCAAGTGTCTAACAGCAAATGTATGTAGGTCATAAAAAGAAACGAACCTGATGATTGGGTCTATTACAGAAGCTTAAATGAGACATGAAAATTAATTCTGTAATTTATGTCTTTCCTCATCTCTATGCTTCAGGCTAATGTTTAGTTTAACCTTTGTAGTTGCAGCTCCGTTTTACTGGTACAGAGCTCCAAATCTCCTGCAGAAAAAATACGACATTTTGGCTGCCCGCAGATAACAATAGAGGGGCTTAGGAACTGAACAATAAGATGGTGTGCAGCAAACAGCACGATTTTATCATTTGGCTTTATGGAGGTATGCACTAAGACTGGCGCTTCATTTTTCTCTCGTAAGATATATTACAAAGTTTCCTATGTTTGCTAATACTATTGAATGACGAAAAGTTTGTAGAAAAAATGGAGATTTAAACCCTCAATGTTAAACATATACACTGCACAGAAAAATAAAGGGAGAACTTGAAAAACACAATGTGACCAAGTCAATCACACTTCTGTCAACAACCTGTCCAGTTACGAATCAACACTGATTCTGAATCAATTTCTCCTGTTGGTGTGCAAATGGAACAGACAACAGGTAGATATGATAGGCAATTAGCAAGACAATGCTTCTATGAGAGTGGTTCTGCAGGTGGTGACTACAGACCATTTCTCTGTTCTCATCCTTTGTGCTGTTGTTTTGGTCACTTTTGCATTTTGTCATTGTTCTCTCTTCTAGAGGTAGCATGAGGTGGTGTCTACAACCCCAAGAAGTTGCTCAGGTAGTGCAGCTCATCCAGGATGGCATATAAAAGTGAGATGTGGCAAGAAGGTTAACTGTGAATGTTAGTACAGAGTCCAGAGCATGAAGCAGATGCCAGGAGACAGGCCAGTACACCAGGAGACATAGAGAGGCCCATAGGAGGGCAACCACCCAGCAGCAGGATCGCAACATCCTTCTTTGTGCAAGGAGGAATGAGAGGAGCAGTGCCAGAGCCCTGAAAAAAGACCTCCAGCAGGCCACTAATATCTACGTATCTGCTCAAACTGTTAGAAACAGACTCCGTGAGGGTGGTATGAGGGCCCGGCATCCACAGGTTGGTGTTGACTTACAACCCAACACCATGCAGGGCGACTGGTATTTGAAAGAGAACACCAAGATTAGCAGATTCGACACTGGCGCCCTGTGCTCTTCACGGATTAGAGCAGGTCTACACTGAGCACATGTGACAGGCATCGTGTGGCTGAAGTGTATCAGCAGTTCCTGCATGATGAAGGTAGATGATCGATGCTTTAACCCATGTCTGGGAGGAGATCTCTCAGGAGATCATCTGCTGCCTCATCGGGAGCATGCCCAGAGGTTGTAGGGAGGTCATACAGGAGCGTGGAGGCCACACACACTGGTGAGCCTCATTTCCTTGTCTTGAGGCATCTCCACTGAAGTTGGGTCAGCCTGAAATTGGATTTTCCACTCTGATTTTGAGTATCATTCCAAATCCACACCTCCATGAGATATTCATTTAGATTTTTATTGATGATTTTAATTTTTCTCAATGTATTCCACTGTGTAATGAATAAAGAATTGCAACTGGAATATTTCATTCATTGAGATATAGGATGTGGTATTTTTGTGTTCCCTTCATAGTTTGGATGGTTTACTCACCAAGCTTGCTCCATACATGGTGGGTAGCCGCTGTTAGTTATAGCCAGCACCTGACGTTAGTGGCTGAGATTAGTGAAAACCCCTGTCCAGGCTATTTAATCAGTGTGACTGCTGCATCTAAGCTGTGGATGGTGCAGCTTGATTGCCCCCATCAAACCCCACAATGAGACTGTCATGACTACAAGCAGGGTGTAGTAAATCAATGAAATTACTATATAATGCAAAAAGTACTGCAGTATATAATACAAGCAATCAAGTGTTCAGCAATATCATGTTATACTGTATATGCTGCATGGTGAATCTAGAAAGTAACACACTGTCATTCTACCTCCCAGAAAAAAATTTGCAAAAAGTGATTTACATTTCATCACAAACAATGAGCCATTATATAGCTCCGACAATGGAGGGGAAAAAAGTTATTGGTATCAAATAATGGTGATGCTAATTACATTTCAAGAAGGCAAAAGTTTTTGAATTTTTTTTAAAAGTAGTACAACATATCAAAACTAAATAAATAAATTGCATCAACTCACAGAATAAAGAAAATATGTTGTCATTTATACCACCCGATGAACCTCCCTAAAAAAAGTGCAATTGCTTATTTTTCTTTTTTTCTACCCCATAAAGAATATCTTTGGGGCTTTCAAATAAATTATATGGGGACTTTAGTGGTAGCACTAAAAATAGCATGTACTTATAACAGAAAAGGTTTAATACAAAGAATCTTGTTGCATTATTAACTTGTATCAGGAGTGAGTGTTTTATGTGGATTATGGATTATGAACTGCTATCGGTGCTATATGTAAGGCAAAAAGAAGCCTCTTATACCACTTTGGGTCTAATAATATTTAAAGGGGTTGTCTCACTACAAGGATTGCTTTTTATGTTAAAGATTTAGCAAAAACAAGTCACTTTGCAATATATGTCCATTAACAGTGTTGTACCTATTCCTAGATATCCCCTATTGTATGGGCTGCATCAGCTCCTCTGGTCGCTATAGCTACAGACCTGTTCAATCTCTCCTGATAGGCTACCAGCACTGGTTGCTATAGCTACAGACCTGTTTAGTCTCTCCTGATAGGCTGCCAGCACTGGTCGCTATAACTACAGACCTGGCTTCTACTACAGCCTAGTAGAAGCCAGTAAACACGCCCTGAATTCAAAATGAAACCAAGAAAAAAAGACTGAGGTAAGATGAATCAATGTAGTGAGACAACCCCTTTAAATATTAGTGGCTTCATGTATAAATCTTCAGTAGTTGTGACTGGTATATCATCTTTCTCTTTTGAAGAAGGTGTTACTGGCATTGATGGCCTAGGCACCTAGAATTTGCACCCATGCATAGGATCCAGGCTGAATTTTCCAGTTGATTTATAACACATTGTTATTTAGGTACGTTTGAAGTGATATTAATGACTTGTGCACTGAATGATTGTTTTATATAGGCACTATACAGAACACAATACAGGTTGTTAATTTAAAGGGGATAGTCTTACTACACATATTGATGGCATATCAATCATTGCATACTAGGCTATACTGATCAAAACTCTGATCCAAACGGAGAGTTTTCGAGGCCCATTCTCAAGATAGGTGTGGGTCCCAGAGGCGACCATGATGGCATATCCTATTGATATGCATTGATGTATATGATGGAAAAACTCTTTTCAGGCATTGCAGTAAGCAACAACTAAGCAAGGGCCGACTGAATAGACTTTCAGAAATAGTGGCTCAATTTATGATGCTTTGCAGAGAAAGCCCACATAGGCCCGGCATGCTAGTACTTAGCGTTCTATTAACTGTTGAAGCTCACAATTGACTGAATTTCCCTATAGAGTAACAAATCATGATTACTTATGTGATTAAAGTGAAATAGAATGAGAACTATGGAAAGTTCACTTCTCTTCCCAACAGCTGGAAACATGTAAACCTGATTAGAACCAATTCTTCTCAGTTTTAGGAAAAATGACCATGTCATTAATAACAATTTTCAGTCAACACTTTTGCAGAGACTCTACAAAACATCTTAAAGTGGAAAATGCATGTGATATCACCAGTGTAATCATCTTCTAATGTTCACAAGCACAGCAACTTGTAATAAGGCACCACACTGTCTTAACATCCTTTTCCGATATTAAATGTTCTACTGAAATACAGTACCAATATAACAATTTATTCCTCACTTCAGATAAGGTAGATGTCACTTGTAGGGTTACATAAGTCATTGTCTATGAATAAAAATTACCCACTATATACATTCTTCAGTCCCTTTTATTTTTTTATCTTTCATCACATATTGTAGGGTAAGTTTAGGATCAGTATCTTGCTGTCTTGGAGTTAGGCCATGTTCACACGGCTTATTTCGGGGTGTATTTGCGGACGTAATTACGTCTGAAAATACGTCCCGAAATACATTTCAGATACGTGTCACAAAGTGTGGGACGCAAATGCATTCCCTATTCTTTACTATTGGGATTTATGTCGCGAAATACGCCTCAATAAGTGACAGGGGCCTAAATTTTACGATCATATTTACATGGAGAAAATACGTCGCGGAAATACGCTTCGTGTGAACGACGAGGCGTATTTTACATTGGAATCAATGCTAATCTAATTGTTCATTATTTGAAATGTATTTCGGGACTTATTTGCGGACATAATTACGTCCGCAAATACGCCCCAAAATAAGCTGTGTGAACATAGCCTTATACTAGATCCCGATCGGTCCTTCACCCCCTAGATCCAATCCCTTGCCCCTTCCTGTCACCTGCACCTCAAGAACATCTCCAGAATCCGTCCTTTTCTCATTGTGAAAAGAACTCAAACCCTCATTATTGCTCTTATTCTTTCTTGACTTGACTACTGCAACTCCCTGCTTATCAGTCTCCCTCTCTGTAAAGTCTCCCCTCTCCACTCTGTCCTGAATGCAGCAACTAGACTCCTCTTTCTTTCCAGACACTATTCTGATGCCTCTACTCTGTGTCACTCGCTGCACTGTTTGCCTATTCAGGACAGGATACAACATAAACTCATCACTCTCACCCATAAAGCTCTCCACAGCGCTGCACCCCCTACATCCCTCATCTCTGTCTACCACCCTACCCGGTTTCTCCACTATGCTGCCGATATCAAATTACAGGCCACAATCACACGAACCTTCAATGCCCGTCTCCAAGATTTCAAACGTGCTGCACCAGTTCTCTGGAATAGTGTTGAGCGATTATTATCAACAAAGTTGAAATCGGCACGGTTTTTATGTTGATCTGAATTTTTCGATCACGAGATAATTTAGGTGAAAATCTGCGCATAATCTATTAATATTGCGCCATTTTCTGCGCTTCCTGTCATTTTGGCGGCCAGCAAATCAGCTTAGAGAAAAGAGCAGGGTGAGCTGGGTGTGCGACGTCATGACTGGGATGTGTATGGTTGTGATTGGCTGGAAAAATCACATGACCTCGTTTTACATAGAACAGCCCTTCCTGTTCAGCATCAGTGTGTGTCTGTGTCTCATAAGAGCAGGACGTGTGCTGGGTATTTCTCAATACAGCTCAGCGAAACAGTTCTCTTTGTTCACACTGACAACTATGCTTATAGCTGTGAACATTAGAACATAGGTAGATTAGAGAATTTCGGTTTCTAGTTACTTAGGCTGAGAATTTTAAAGAAGCATCTAGCGCTGTACAGCCGCGCGGGAGGGGGGTGGGAGGGTTGCGGGCGAACACAGACAGACAGGTTGGCAGGCTTTTGAAAGGAGATATTGTGCAGCCCAGACTCTGTTTTGACCCTGCATTTGAAATAGCTTTTTATTAACAGTTTTTGGCCAGTTTTTGGTGAAATATTAGCTTGTGTTTTGTGCAGCCTGTACTTATATTACGATAGAGATCTTTTCTAGTAATTGCAGGTGTATTTGATAGGTGCAAAACTCACCTTTTATTATCTGTACACGATTTAATTAGTTTTTTTGGCGCAGCTCAGTTTTGTTCAAAGACCCACTTTGTACTTACAATAGGATACAGAACTTTTCTAGTCACCGCAGGTGTATCTATAGGTGCAAAAACCTCGTTTTATTATCTGTACACGATTTAATTAGGTTTTGTTCACTTTGGCGCAGGCCATTTTTGTTAAAAGACCCATCTTGTATGGATATTACCATACAGACATTTGCTAGTAATTGGTGTTGTATTTCATAGGTGCAAAAACCAACCATTATTATCTGTACAAGATTTAATTAGGTTTTGTTTTCACTTTGGCGCAGCTCAGTTTTGTTCAAAGACCCACTTTGTACTTAGAATAGGATACAGAACTTTTCTAGTCACCGCAGGTGTATTTATAGGTGCAAAAAACACGTTTTATTATCCGTACACAATTTAATTAGGTTTTGTTCACTTTGGCGCAGGCCATTTTTGTTAAAAGACCCATCTTGTACGGATATTACCATACAGAAATTTGCTAGTAATTGGTATTGTATTTCATAGGTGCAAAAACCACCTTTTATTATCAGTACACAATTTAATTACGTGTTTTTCCCCTTTGGCGAAGCCCAGTTTTGTTGAAAGACCATCTTGTACTTATATTACCATACAGAAATTTGCTAGTAATTGCAGGTGTATTTCATAGGTGCAAAACCCACCTTTTATTATCCTTATACATTTCAAATAGGTGTTTTTTTTACTTTGGTGCGGCCCAGTTTTGTTCATAGAGCCACCTTGTACTTAAATATGAATACAGAAGTTTTGTAGTTACTGTTGGTGTATTTCATTGGTGCAAAAACCCCCATTTGTTATCCATATAACTTTTAAAATAGCTGTTTTTGAGTGGTGCTAGAAAAATTTTTAGCACTGTTCTGCAGTTGTCTGCAGCCGCCTTCTGTCTTCCAGGTTTGGGGCAGAAGAAACATTTTAAACCCAAACATCCAAAGCCAAAACCCTGAATGTCGGAATTGCCGGTTTTGGCCTTGGAAATGTTGCCTTTCTTTGGTGGACACAGGGGGTTCCGCAATCATGGCCCTTCCCTGCCCCATACCGATCCCGGCGGGCATTTTTTTGCCAAAAAAACCCGCCCTGCCGGGCCCCGCCACGGTCACCCAAAAATTTTTCAAGGGTTGTCTGCATCTGTGTCTGGAAAAGTCCTTTGACCACTGAACAGGGACTAGTAAGAGGCCCCAAAGCCGCTATTCTCTGTGCAGTCACTGGGTGAGCGGGGGGATGTCTTGGTGGTGACGGTTTGGCTTAGGTCGGCGCCGCTCTTAAAAACCGCAGGGATGGTGCGGGTTCTTTCCCCCCAAAGGTCCTCTGGGGGCTCCGTGCAAAAAACCCAGGGTGTTGAAATTAATCGTTTGGGGGCCGTCACAAACAGGTAAGGAGTGTGGACGGCTCTCCGCAACGAGACCGAGCCTGGCTGGGTGACAAAAACCTTGTCCCAGGCAAGGGTGGTATGCGATACGGTCGAAACCCGCGGGCTGCCTTAAGATGGGTAAAGGGCTGGGCACCCCTTGCTGGGCCAGTCATAAAACCTTATCGCCCCAGAAATTTTAAAGCGAAAACCGGGGTTTGGACTGCCTGCTGGGGAAAGGGCTCGGGGTTGATTTCGCACTTCCCCCGTTCGACCCCCCTTCGTCCCCCGGGCTGCTTGCAGTCAGCTCGGCCCTCCCCTCCCTTTTCCATTGTTGATTGGCAAAACGGGGAAATTCCCCCTTCCAATGCTACGGGGTTGGGGCGGCAGCGAATGCCATTACCAGTACGAAGTGCCCAAAGGGCCTAAAAAGAAACCGGTGCAGCCCTCGGGGGTGTTGAGCCCGAGAGTGGAGCAGGTGAAAGAGCTCTGACCATCCTTGCGGTTTTTGAAAAACCCACAAAAGGTCGTGGGGACAATGCCTTGTCAGCATGGCATTGTGGTGATCTTAGTTTGGAACGATGTTGGACATTTTGAAAAAACGGGGCCGCCAGCGATGGAGGAGGAGCGGCACAGATGAGGACACGGGCCCTTTTCTCCGTCGAATCCCAAGGCCCGACGTTTCAAAATTTTATCGGTCTTTTTTAGGCGTGGTTCGGGGCCCGGGCTAGGAAGGCGGGCTCAGCTTCAGGGTGCATTCTGAGGCAAGTCAGGGTGTTTAAAGCTGTGCGGAGAAAGCGGGGGAGGGGGGTTTTCCTGGCACCGGGTTACCGACGCCCCTCCCCTTGGGAAAGGGTTGGCGCAAATTTTGAGGTGGAGGAGGAAGATGAGGAAGATCGTTTGTAGTGCCCCCGCCCCAGGGGCTTGGGAAAATAAAGGGCCCCATCTTCACTGAGTGCTTGGATGCTCCATTTCTAAACAGATCCGATTAGGCCTAAAAATGAAAACAGTTCTGGGGGGCCCACCCCCTGGATCCCCGGACAAAACAAAAATCACCCTTTTCCCTTTCCCCCCCCAAAAAAATGGAGTAAAAGGGAGGAATTGGAGACCTTGTGTTGATCGTGGGACATCTGTTGCATTTGCTTACGTTCTTCAAATTTTTTTTTCCCCCCCGGGTTGGAAACAAGTCAGAATGACAGCGTAGGTGCAAAAAGCCGTGCGGAGCAGCAGCGGGGGCAATGGGGCAGAGGCCTAAGGGTAAACCTGGGGAAATCTTTATTTACCCCCTCCCCAAGCATGTAATGCGGGAACATCCCAAACAAGAGACCAGCTTAAGTCATGGTGAAGACTATTGGTTCAACCCCGATGTTTGGGGTGTGTTCCGGACCCAATTGATTTTGGGTACCCAAAATTTGAAGGGCCCGGGGCTCGCTCGCACGCCATAGAGGTGTTGTTGCCACAGCCGGTCAAAATTGAGCGGGCCCCTTCAGCATAGTGGGGAGTCATTACAGACAAACGCTCGGCTTTCCAAGAAAATGTGGATCGTTTGATTTTAAAGATGAATCGGCATTGATCTCTGAGTGTTGTGGCCCCAATTTGCCAAGGTACGATTAGTTGCCGTTCTATTCACATTCCTCTTCAACAGAAATGGTCCTTTGAAACTTTTTTTTTAAAAAAACATTTTTGGCAATTTTTATTTTCATTTCCCCAAAAGTTCATTTTTTTGGGTTTTGGGGTGGAGAAGATGTAAATACACCAAGGGTTTTATGAAAAACCTATTCCATTTATCATTCATCTTTAGAAATTTTTGCATTTCAAAATGGTTTGGGGTATGTTGCTGTGGTACAGCTTAATCTGGTCCTTTTGGGAAAAGAATGTGGCTTCTAAGTGGGGAATTTTTTCCCTCACAATTTTTTTCGTGGTGAGAAGTCATTTTTTTTAATTTTTTGGGTATGTGCTTTGAAATTTCAGAAAATAAATCCCATTTAAAAAAATTTTGTTTTTTTAAAGCATTTGTTTTCACAATTGTCCAAATTGGTCAAGGGGAGCTTTGAATTTTTGGGGGATTTTCTTTTTAAACACATCAAGGTCCTATTTAAAAAAATGTGGTTTTAAAAAAACATTTGTTTTCTTAAATTTTCAAGAGTGGAAGGGTGATGGGGTTTCGTCGAAGGGAATTTGGTAGGACATGTTAATGGACACATTTGAAAATGATTGTTTTGCAAAGTTTTTTAAATAGTAGCAATCTGTAGTGAGAAAAACCCTTTTAAATCTTTAAAAAAAGAGAAACAAAAATTTGGTGGATTCCAATCCTATTTTAAAAAAGTGTTTTTAGAATTAAATCTAAAAAATGGCATGTACAAAAAAAGCTGATCAAATTTTTCCCCTTTAATTGTACAAGGGGGGTTCAGGAAAAATTTAACAGTATAGGTTCCCAAGGCAGGTCTAGTCAATGTCCAGTTAACTAAAAGGGGGGGTCAAAAGGATCCTTTTTCCGGGACTTTTTTTTGGGGGGCTGCAGGTTTGGGGCTCATGCTGTGGCCCCGGAAAGGGCTAGTCAATGTCCAGTTAATAAAATGGTTTTCAAAGACTCCTTTTCCCCGCACTTTTTAATTGTGGGTTAGAGGGGTTTAAAAGGTCTTCTGCGGCCAGGACAGATTAGTAAGTCCGTTCAATTTAAAAAGGTGGTTGAAAGACCCTTTTTCCGGCATTTTTTAAAACTGGGGGGTTTAGGGTTTTAGGGTATGTGTGGGCAGAAAAAAGGTATAGTCAATGTCAAGTTTAACTTAAAAAGGTGGTTGAAAAACTCCTTTTTCCCGGTACTTTTTATATTGGGGGTCTGAGGTTTTGGGGCTCATGCTGTGGCCCCGGAAAAGGGATAGTTATGTCCGTGCAACTAATTGGTGGGTTTAAAGTCCCTTTTTCCGGCCTTTTTTAAATTTGTGGGTCATGAGGGTTTTAAAGGTCATACGTGGTACAGAATTGGTATTCTATGTCCTTCAATAAAATGGTGGTTCAAAGACCTTTTTCCGGGGACTTTTTTAAACTGTGGGTCAGCATTTTGGGGTCATTGTGGCCCGGACAGGGATGTCTATGTCCCGGCAAATAAAATGGTGGTTTAAAGACCCTTTTTTTCCGCACTTTTAAATCTGTGGGTCAGACAGGGTTTTAAAGGTATATTGGGTACAGACTTGGTTAGTCTTGCCCGTTCAAATTTAAAAAGGTGGTTCAAAAATCCTTTTTCCGGCCCCTTTTTAAAACTTGGGGGGGCAGACAGGTTTAATTGGCATTTTGTGGGACAGACAGGTATGCAATGTCCAGTTTGCAAAATGGGGTTAAAGCTCTTTTTCCGGCATTTTTTAAACTGTGGGGCAACCAGGTTTTAAAGGTTTATTGCGGTCCCGGAAAGGTTAGTCAATGTCAGTTCAACTAAAAAAGGTGGTTGAAAGTTCCTTTTTTGGCACTTTTAAACTGTGGGTCATGCAGTTTGGGGCTCATGCTGTGGCCCCGGCGAATAGTCAATGTCAGTTAACTAAAATGGTGGTTGACAGACTCCTTTTTTTAGGGGGCCTTTTACTGTGGGGCATGCAGGTTTAATTGTCATTGGGTAGGACGGTATATCTTGTTCAAAAAAAATGGGGTTCAAAAAACTCTTTTTTCCGGACTTTTAAATCTGGGGGGTCAGACAGGTTTAATGGGGCTTACTGTGGTAAGAAAGGTATAGTCTATGTCCAGTTCAAATAAAAAGGTGTTGAAAGACTCCCTTTTTCGGCATTTTTTAAAACGGGGGTCAGACGGTTTTGGTCTTTTCTGCGGTCCAGGACGGTCTTTCTTTTAGTTCAATAAAAAAGGTCGTGAAAAAACTCTTTTTTCCCCACTTTTTAATTGGGGGTTTGCAGGTTTGAGGGGTATGTGCGGTCAGGGTTTTTATAGTCAATGTCCCCGTTCAATAAAAATGGTTGTTCAAAAAAAAACCTTTTTTGGCCTTTTTAAATTTTGGGGGCAGACAGGTTTTTAAAGGGGCATGTTGATTCCAGGAAAATAGTCAATGTCCAGTTAAGTAAAATGGGTTCAAATAATTGCCTTCTGGTTTTTAATTTGTGGGTATGAGGGTTTTGGGTCAAGCTGTGGTACAAGACCCGGGGTGTGAAAGGTCTGGATTTTTTTCTGTGGCTTTATAACCCAAGTGTGTTGCCTAAGATGTTTTCAGTATCCTTTGATGTTTTGGTGTTAATTCCAGCTTTCAAGCCCTGTTTGGGTGTAAGAATTTAAGGTGTTTTACCTCTCCCCTAGACTTTAATGGTCATCGGTGATAATCTATTTGATATCGGAAATCTCTTTTATAATTAACGCTATTATCTCTTTTTAAATGTAAGTGGGGACCCGGCAGCTCAAAAAACCCCCCAGTTTTCCCCTTTTTTTTTTTTTTTTTTTTTTTTTTTTAAATTTAAAAAATTTATTTTTTTTTTTTTTTTTTTTTTTAATTTTTTTTTTTTTTTTTTTTATTTCTTCTTTTTCTTTTTTTTTATCATTTTTCATTTTTTTTTTTAAAAAAATTTTATTTTTTTTTTA
>JAODAL010010129.1:0-106892 GCA_025379985.1 Phyllomedusa bahiana | reverse complement strand
ACTTCCTCCACTTTCCCACTTAAAAGAAAACCTGAAAACCCATTTCTTCAGGCTTGCTATAAACCTTCACTAATCTTGTCACTACTTCCTCCACAGACATGTCTGCCCCTCACCTCCTGTCTCTTTCCCCCTCGCGGGTAAGCCCTCGCGGGTAGGGTCCTCTCTCCCTCTGTCGTGCCAATTGTCATTATCTCTTATCACTGTACTCGTTTGACTTATGTAATGTATGTAACCCCCTCAAATGTACAGCGCCCTGGAATCAATGGCGCTATAAAATAAATAATAATAATAATATAATCCATCAGAAACAACATTTTAATCCATGCAAATTTGAAAAATCTTTTGTAACTCAATACAGTAGTGTTTTGTTATCTACTCAAAATAAAAAATAAAGTCTCTGTAACCACAAGAAACAATGTTTTGCATTCCCTCTCCACAAGACTATTAGGTTTACTGTTGGAGGGGGGAGGAAGTTTCCATTGCAAATTTGCAGTAGGGCATTCCTCTTCATCATGCAGATTCACTGGCTCAGGGTGGAATCTAAGTCCGGGTCCTGACTTGTGGACTTCTGTAGCCTTTCCAATGTCTGTAATTAATATTTTTGCCCAATAGTGACTTCACTGCCATGGACTCTAAGGTGGACTTTTTGGGCACAAGTTGCTAATTCACTGATGTCTGGTGGGCTGCACGATAATGTGAGACTAAGAGCTGGTCACAGAAGTTTGTATGAGTACTGATTGCTTTCATGATCCTTCCTCCTCTCTGTAGACCTAGGTGAGCACCATATACCTGGTGCCCCTCTCTTTTCTTCTGTCGTTATCTCATATCTGCCCACTATTCTGCCTCACTGATGATCCCACCACTTTATCTCTCTCCCATCTACCATAGGTCTGTCTCTTTTTCCCCACTATCTCCCTGACCTAGTAGACAGAGAAGAGGGGACAGATATTACAGCTCTTATATCTTCTGAGTTCTGCATATCTTCACTGGAGATTTCACTATAGGTCAAAGAGAGAATCCCTCATTTGTTGTTGCAGGAGAATTTCCCTGTTCTCTAATATTTCCTATCTTCATTTTTTAATTGTTGTCCAGACTAATCCTGCAAAAGTAAAATTATTATTATTATTTATTTTAGAGCGCCATTGATTCCAGGGTTTTGTACATTCAAGGGGGTTACATACATAACAAAAGTTAAGTACAATGGTGACAATATTTGACTAACAACTGGTACAGAGGGAAAGAGAACCCTGCCCGTGACAGCTTACAATCTACAAGAAAGGGAGAAAGAGACAGAAGGTGAGGGGCAGACATGTTTGTGGAGGGTGTAGTGACAGCGGGGCTATTGTAGGTTATAGGCTATCCTGAAGAGATGGGTATTCAGGTTGCTTTTGAAGCTGGTGAAAATGGAAGAGAGTCTGATGTGTTGGGATAATGAGTTCCAGAGAATGGGGGAAGCACGAGAGAAGTCTTAAAGATGGTTGTGTGAAGAGCTGACGAGAGGAGAGCAGAGAAGAAGGTCCTGTGAGGAGCAGAGATGGCGAGAGGGGAGATATCTGGAGATTAAGGCAGAGATGTATGGAGGGGAGAGGTTATGGAGAGCTTTGTAGGTCATGGTTAGTAACTTGAAATTAATTCGCTGGGCAATGGGTAGCCAGTGAAGGGATTGGCAGAGGGGAGAGTCAGATGAGTAGCGAGGAGAGAGGTGAATAAGATGGGCAGCAGAGTTGAGAATGGATTGAAGGGGAGCAAGAGTGCTAGATGGGAGGCCACAGAGAAGGATGTTGCAGTAGTCTAAGCGGGAGATGACATGGGCATGGACCAGCATTTCTGTAGTATCATGGTTAAGGAATGAGCGGATTCGTGAAATATTGTGAGATGAAATGGTGCCACATGCATAGAAGCGGAATCACCAAAGTGGATCATATTCGCCTTTGAACTGTCACACACTCTTCACTCATTAGGATCTGCTCTCAAAGAAATATCTTTGTAATGCTTAGACTTTGTGTTTCTTGTTTCATTGAATTTGACGTTCCCCCCATTCTCCCCTCCTCCTCCTCCTCAAAAAGCATTGTCTGCCATTTCTTATAGAAATAAAAGAGAAAAAGAGGGGGGGGAGGCGCTCTAAGGTGAAGTATGTCCAAATTGGAAAAAGTAAGAATAAAATGGTGATGCTCACCTGGAACTGTTGTGCATATAATATAGAGGCACAACACTCATAGAAGCATGGTTGGCTCTCTCCGAGCCTCCAAACGGCAGCCGCTGATCCTTCACTCCGAGACCGATCACACGGCAACGGGTACGAACAATGTAGAAAATACCGAGGTATAGAAGATGGATCGGGCGCCCTGTTCTAGAACAAATGCTTCCTCTCGGATACGAGGATATATTAAAATAAAGTATTTATTCTAATAAAAGATTTCCACATAAACACTAAAATAACACGTTTCTCGCCGTACACCAGCGCTTCATCAGATACGAAGTGTTACAGTGAAAGTCTGGTATCACATTGTATTTAAAGTAAAAGGAGTGTACTCATTGGTAACTTCGTGATCCAATCATAATAAAGTCCATAAAAACATGACTTTATTATGTGTACGGCGAGAAACGCGTTATTTAAGTGTTTATGTGGAAAAGGTTTAAATGCTCTTTTCACAATCTTTTATAAGAATAAATACTTTATTTTAATATATCCTCGTATCCGAGAGGAAGCATTTGTTCTAGAACAGGGCGCCGGATCCATCTTCTATACCTTGGTATTTTCTACATTGCCATTTCTTATAGGCATACGGTATATGTCAGTCCTCAGTTCACTCCTTTCTGACTTTTTGCTGAGCAGAAAATGGTCCACACTTGTTGAGTTAACTTATACAGATCTCAAAGTTCTGGTAGTTGTCTCTTATGCTTTCTGACTCACGTTTGTGGAGTCTATACTCCAGCAGCCAGGTGCTAAGGCGTCACCAAATGTAATGACCAATGACTACTTCACCCAAACATATGCAGGAAGAGCGCAGCATTAGCCATATTATGTACACTCTCACCAGTGTGGCCAAGTAAACCAGCCATTGTTCCTTTTTGCACATACTTAAAGTTCATAGCAACTGAAAGAAGGTGAAATTGAAATGATCATAAGTCCTATTTCCCTTTGGATGACAAAGGGTGATGCGTGTCTTTTGGACATAACACATCAAACTTCAGTGTTCAATAACTTCCCTTACAAAGCAGGTGTCTTTGTAACAGCTGGGTGAGGATCCAGACTGTAGTATAAAAATGCTCCCATAGGGTATTTGTTGCAGACTCAGTATTCTGATCTTGTGTGTCCAGGGCCACTTCAAAAAGTGGTAGAAATATGGTACAAAGACAAATGGTTTTCCCACTCCAAAGTGACATTTCTTTTCATGAGGCCTTGCTAGCTGGTCCCACTGTTGCAAAAGCTGTTTCTGCTTACGTCAAAGTACTTTCTGCTTTGAATAAGTAGGTTAGTTGTTTTCTTCAACTTTTTTGAGAAAGTAAGGACCTTAAACAGAAGTTTGTTTCAGTCTTCATCTAATTTCTGATCACTTCATTGATCCTTCCTCCTATCTACAGCCTGATGTAGTCACCTAATGTGTGGGGCTCTTCTTTCCTCTTCTAAGGTTTATTCATATCGGCAACCTTTCTGCTTCACCAATGCTTCTTCCCTCTCCTCTCTCTTCCCTTCTACCTCAGCTCTTGAAGAAGAGAGCAGCTATACTAGCTGGCATGGTTTCTGTGCCTCTAATTCTGATGATACACTACAGATCAAGACAAGACCCTCACCTGTGCTGTGGTAGAGGCATTCGTGTACAAACAGAACGAATAAGGTCAAATTCAGCACCATTTAAAGTCCATAACTGCTTTTATTGTAGATCCATAAAAATACAGTAGCGGTAGTCAGTTAAGACTGACACGTTTTGGGTGTGTACTACCCTTAATCGTAGCACAAACTAAACATACATCAGTGCAAATTTCAAAACAATGAACTGTGCAATAGAAGCTACTAGTTGAATCACATAATAGCATGATTCCAAACAGGTACAATTAATTAGAGGAAGACATTGATTAGGAAAAAAAATGTAATATTTATGGCAAGAGAAACATGTGTATATACATGTCGAGCATACATTGGCCCATGTCTTCCACAATCTGATCTCAATGTCAACACCAAGAACATGTATCCAGCACCAAAAAATATAAAATTAATATACCTTATTAAATCCTAGCAAAACAAACATATAATGATAAAAAAAAAACAGTGGCAAAAACACACCCAATAAAAATATCAAACCTACTGAAAAATAACTCAATACATAATAATGGTGACAGTACAATCAAAAATCACATAAAGACTGCACAAGCTCTTTACGATTCTTACGAGAAAAAATCGCGTTCAAGACGTGCGCTTGACATGTCATTTTTACTTTCACTTTTAGCGGCTTCCTCCACTTTTACCGGCCATCCAATCAGTGAACAGAACAGAAAAGTGTCAAAAACGTCACCACTGAGGGTGTAGGGATCTCATTGGCTGCTAAAATCACATGACCCTGTTATTTGTATGTCACTGTATTTCCTTGTGAACGCCATTTCCAGTTCACTCTGTGTACTGAACGCACTGCTCTCCGTGTGCTTGCTTGCATGCATGCAGGCACACAATTTCTCAATGAATTTAGACAGGAAAATCTGCTAGTTAGATTGGTGCTTGGGGGAGGGGGCAGCAAGCTTAGGGAATCATAGACAGTAATAGCTAGGGAGTTTTTTTTCATTGCTGGCTGCATCTTTCCCATCTTTATCCTGAGTGTCCAAAAGTTCATTTCTGCTGTTTTGGGGTCCAGCTATTGCAGAAGACACCATTAGTAAATATGCTATAGAAAGAAATCAATTTCAAATACTGATTGCTTGCTGCAAATTTGATTGAGCGCCCAAAAGTAAATTTTTCCAGTTTTGAGGGTACAGCTAGTGCAGAAGACACCGTTAGCAAATCTTCTATAGAAAGAATTCTATTTAAAATACTGGTTGTTTGCTGCAAACTATTGTGATTGAAGAAAACTTGATTTTTCCAGTGTTGGTGGTAGAGTTCTTCCATAAGAGACCGTTAACAAATCTCCCGTAGAAAGAAATCTATTTCAAATACTATTTGCTTGCTGCTGCCAATTATTGTGATTGAAGAAAAGTTCAGTTTTCCCGTGTTGGTGGTAGAGTTCTTGCATAAGAGACCATTACCAAATCTTTACCTTTTTAATATTTATCTTTTTGAACATGTAGAGAACTAGAGGTGGCAAGCGAGCAAGGAGGGGTGTAGGACATGGAGCTAGAGGTACGAAACAAGGCACTACTTCAAATGCTCCGGACAACACACAAGCGAGCACATCATCAGTCGCAGGACCATCAGGCCTGTCATCGCTTGGTCAGTTTCCTATGAATCTCAGTACTGAAGAGCATCATCAATCTGTTCTTCAGTGGTTAACACACCTTGCATCCAGCAGTTATACCTCCTCTTCCTCTCACGGCCACAAATGTCGTCATTATAATCATCATCAGTCCAACCTGAAGCAAACACAGGCCAAAAGTCACCCAATAAACAGACCACTCTAGATAATCCATATTCTGAAGACCTCTTTGATGACACAATGCGGTTGGGATCAGAAGGCATTTCAAAAGATCAAGAGGCCAAAGAGGATGATTTTGTCTGCTCTGACGCCCAATCGCTAATGCCCTCAGAGGGGGAGAAGGAAGCTGGCCCGTCCCCAGAAATATCAAGCAGTCAGCGGTGCCTCGCAGTGCCTGTAGCTTCTAGCCCACAGCTTGAGGATGCAGACTGTCAAGAAGAGGAAGTCACCTGTGATGATGATGATGACATTGTGGATCCAACGTGGTCTTTTCAGCAACAGCTGATGAGCGCATCATCATTGAAGGAGGATGGCTTTGTGTCAGTGCGGGTCCGGCCTCAGAAAGGGAGAGGGCGGTCTCACAAGTTCACTGTCTTTACTCAGCCAGCCGTGGTCAGTGGTGGCAGCAGGAATACCGTTACTAGGTTTTCACAGTTGAAGAGGTCAAGGACCTGTGATGCCTTGGCCTTTTTCGATCAAGCCTCAGATTTTCCGACTGATGTCATATGCCAGATTTGCTTTCAATGTGTCAGTCGAGGAAAGAATATAAAAGGTTTAAGCACCACCAGCATGAACAGGCACATACATGTAAAGCATGAATTTCTGTGGAAGAGTCACTTGGAGAAAAAAGGCCACACAGGTCCTGGGCTTCCAACCACCGTGACATCTTCTGCCTCCTCCTCCTCCACCATTTCCAAGCCCAAGCGGTCCTCTGCTGCCAATGTGCCGAAGCAGCATGAGCAAGTACCATCCCCAGTCCCAGACACTGTTAGCCGATTCCTATCACCAGCAACACAGCCTAAACCTTCCTCTTCCTCCAGTGTGACCTGCATGCCATACAGCGACCAGTCCAGCAGCGAGCCTTCTGTGTACCAGGTGTGGGAGCATAAGAAATAGTTTCACCCCAACCATCCCAAAGCCAAAAGCTTGAATGTCAGCATTGCCAGGCTGTTGGTCTTGGAAATGTTGCCTTTGCGCCTGGTGGATACAGATGGGTTCCACCATATCATGGCCCTGGCATGCCCCCAATATCAGATGCCGATCAGGCATTTCTTTGCCAGAAAAGCTGTCCCTGCCCTGGCCAGTCACGTTGCAGAAAAGATCTCCAGCGCATTGGCTGCATCTGTGTCCACCTAAGTCCATCTTACTACAGACACATGGACTACACATGGACTAGTAAGCAAGGTCAAGGGCGTTACATCTCACTGACTGCTCACTGGGTGAGTTTGGTGGATGACAGTGCCTTTGGTGATGGGTCTTGGCTGACACCCTTCCACACTGCAGGGATGGTCCAAAGACCAGATCCTCAACCTCGACAGGTAGTGCCAAGAGAAACCAGGCCGTTCTCAAATGAATGTGTCTTGGAGACCATCAACACACAGGTCAAGAGCCTTGGACGGCTCTGCACACTCAGAGCAACCAGTGGCTGTGTGCTAGGAACCTGGCGACAGGCAAGATGGAGTGTGACGAGAGAAATCTCCTTGCTGCCCTTAGAATCTCTAGATTTATGCAAATCTCTTGCCTGGCACATGTCATGAACCTGGTTGTGCAGAAAAGTCTCAAGCGCTATCCGGGTTTTGACTGTCTGCTGAGGAAGGCTCGAGGCCTTAGCTCACACTTCCGGCGTTCGCACCCTGCTTCTGCATGACTGGCAGCGTTGCAGAGTCATCTGGGCCTCCCCGTCAACCGTCTCATATGTGGTGTGGCAACACGCTGGAATTCCACCCTGCACATGCTGCAGCGATTTTGGCAGCAGCGTAATGCCATTATACAGTATGAAGTGTCGCCTGGCCTGACTTGCAGTGGGAGGACCTCAGGTTGTTGACCCATAGAGAGTGGAGGCAGGTGAAGGCTCTCTGTACCATCTTTGCCAGTTTTGAAGAGACCACCAAAATGGTCAGTCAGGACAATGGCATTGTCAGCATGAGCATTGTGGTCATATTTTTACTGGAACAAGCGTTAGACACTCCCAGGTCCCAGCAGTGATGGAGGAGGCGGACACAAAGCCTTACTCACCAGAGGATGTCGAAGGCCCGACTGTTTCCACATTGTATAGGTCTTCTTTAGACAGTGGTTCTAGGTCCAGGGCGGGTGCAGGATGGCAGTTCAGCTCACAGAGTACAGCGCATGAGGCTGGCCAGGGCTCTGGTGACGGTCAGGATAAGGAAGTGGAGGAGGATGATGAGGAAAGGGTGGACACCACCAGTACCGATTTCCCTCCAGTGGTAAGAGGTTGGCACACATTTCAGCAGGAGGAGGAGGAGGAGGAGGAATATCCCGTTAGTGCTCCTCAAACCCAAGGCTTGGGAGATCCTGGCAACATCTCACACATGAGTGCTTGAATGCTACATTACCTGCAACATGATCCACACATCAAGGCAATCAAAATGAACAGTGATTACTGGGTGGCCACCCTCCTTGATCCACGTTACAAATCAAAAGTGAGCAATTTCCTTCCACCCACACAAATTGACAGTAGAATGTAGGAATTTGAGACAGTGCTCATTGACCAACTCAAGACATCTGTTGTGTCTTCTTCACATTCTAATGTCACATTGGAACAACGTCAGCCACGTGCCAGCAGTAGTATGGCAAGTAGCTGCAGTATCAGCAGGCAGTGTCGCAGAACCCAACTGGGTGACATTTTTCAATCCATGTTTACCACTTCACCAATGCCTTCAAGACAGGGCAGCATTCAAACACACAGAGACCACCTTAAGAACAAGGACCATGACTACCTGCGGCTCAACACTGATGTTTTTGGACTTAATCTGGACCCATTCAACTTCTTGGTGTCAAAACTGGATGAATGGCCCGAGCTTGCTCGACATGCCATAGAAATTTTATTCTTCCCAGTAGCCAGCATTATCTCAGAATGTACATTCAGCACTGCTGGCGGGGTGAGAACTGACTAATGTATCTGTCTTTCCCCAGAGAATGTCCACCGTTCGACATTTATCAAAATGAATCAAGCATGGATCTCTGACGATTTTCTTGCCCCGGTTCCTGATGTCACTGACTAGTAAACTGTAGCACGTCTTCTTGACAATGTGAAAAACACATTCCATCAGTCATCTATTAACATCAGTCATTTGCCAGTCATCCGTCATCAGTCAGTCTGCCATAAGTCATCTAATAAACGTTTCAGGGCCCCATACAGTCAAATCAAATGGGGCCCCCACCTAAGACACCTAATAAACACCAACACTTGGCAGAGTGGTCAAGGGGTGGATACCAGATATAGGGCCCGGCAATTATCCAGACGCTGGCCATTTAAATTTTGGCGCGCAAGCCCTAGGAAGCGAGGACACATTTGCCGGAATACATCAGAGGAGCTCAGGTGAGCAGGAGCGAGGTGAGATAAGTCAATAGCAGCGGGATTAAGTCTCATGACATAAAGAATCTCTACTTTTTTGTGCAATAATATTTTCAGCTCTATTGAGCATCCAGTTAGGATAGTTCCTGAAGCCTGGAGTCTTATTTTAGATGCCGACACAAGATCATTGCAAGTGTCCTCTTTAGTGCAAGCCCGCTTGATCCTGACAAACTGACCCACTGACACGAACTGGACAGTAAACGTAGGATAATTACTATTATCTTGCAAAATTGTTTTGCCCGCAGTGTTTTTATGATATAAAAAAGTGATAACTGTTTGGGATCACAATCACCAATTTGAAAAACATCTAGAATTTTTTTTTTTTTTTCATGGGTAGTGTATGTAAAATGGAGATTATCAGTATTGCTATTGATATATGAGAGAAAATTCTCCATTAAACTTCCTTTCCACACAATCAAAATATCATCTATGTAATGTTCGTACCAGTAACTGACATGTGAAAATGGATTCTCAGATGAAAAAATAGAGATGGACTCCCACCAAGACATATAAATTTCACCCCATTGGTGCTCCCTGTATCTGCAGGTAAGATTGTTGGTGAAAACAACAAATTATGAAGAATCGTTACAGTGTCTAAGACATACTCCATTAGCTCCTTTGAATAATTGCAATTCTAATTAGATGTCTTTTGTTCCCTGAAGGAAAGATTTGCAGCAGCACTGCAAAACAGCGTTGGATAAAAGGTTTATTAGCTAAGTAAAAGAGCAAGTGACTGAGCCTGCGAGTGTGTCTTCTGTCTGAAGTGTGTCTTTGTCTTAAGTGTGCGGCCTTAAAGGGGATGTATCGCTTCATCAGTTCGGCTGTTTTCTTGAAGCTTGGTTCTCTCATTTCCTGAAATCCAGGGGCGTTTCTCCCCCTCCCAGCTGGGTGTTTCTTAACTGAAGGGGGATGACATCATCCCCCTTCACTGTACATGCTCGCTCCCGAATCAGTGTGCTTCCCCCCCTCCCCTCTCTGTCTAAGTCCACATGTCACTGTGTCCACTCTCTATGCAGTCTTATTTTGTAAGAGCTGTTTACATACCTCATGCCTGCATTCAGTCTAGACAGCCTTCTATGAACTTAGAGTACTGATCTCTTCTCCTCTCACAGCTGGAGGTTTGTTACAATTTAATCCAGTCTTCTACGAACTCATCCAGAGCAGCACAGATCTCACTGCTATGTTTACACGCAGGAACATTTAGGCATCGAGGCACAATTCTGCTGTTTTCTGATTGTAGAAACAGCTGCAGTGTTAGTGTGTTTCTTCTGGCAGTGCAGAGTGAAATGCTCCCTGCCCCTTATTCTGAGTGAGAGAGGTAGGAATGCACACTCCCATGAATATGACCGGGGGCCAGACAGAATGTAAATTAGTAGAGCCATAAGCCAATGACATGAAAGGAGGAGGAATCCGACCGGCACTGGGGAACTGTGTTTACAGAAACAGAAGATAAGGGATCCTGTGAAAACTAGACAGCTTTGCTAATGACAAATTGAAAAGTTGCTTGTTTTCACTGTCCCCTTAATTCTGAAGACCATTTAATGAAATGATACAACACCTTTAAGATTGAGGGAGTTTAGATTTGGGGAGTATTGTACTGATTTTTATATTTGTATCTGTGTATCTTTCTTTTTGTAACATCCCCATGAGTTCCATGATTGACAATGCCATCCAGTGCACAACCTGTGCAGTGTATGCAATCCTTAATCAACAGTTCGAAAGTGCATACTGCTCTGCGAGATGTGTGCACACTGCACATTTAGAAGCCCGGATCCTGGATCTAAATGAGCAAGTGGAAACACTGAGATTCATTGCCAACTTGGAAGCACGTCTGATGCTCACTGAACAATCATTCACAAGTGTAGATGCTGGGGAGGGTGGCAGCATGGAGGTGCAGGGACATGAGGCAGCTAGCTGGGTAACAGTTAGAAAGAAGGGTAGAGGGAAAAGTGTCAGGGAGGCTAGTCCTGATCTGGCAAACCCCAACAAATTTGCAAGATTGGCAGATGAGAGGGATGTCAGCTCAGAAATAGCACTGCTGCAGCAAGACACTACCCCTGTCTGCTCCAGTAAGGTGGGGAATAGGAGTGCAAGTCAGGCTATACAGGTGTTCATAGTTGGGGACTCCATTATTAGGGGAACAGACAGTGTAATCTGCCACAAAGACCAGGATTGTCGAACAGTATGTTGTTTACCTGGGGCCCGAGTTTGACATATCGAGTTCACAGATTGCTGGGTGGGGCTGATGAGAATCCAGCTGTCATGGTCCCCATTGGCACCAATGACAAAGTTAGAGGTAGAGTAAGGAAAAAAGTATTTATTCAGCCACCAATTGTGCAAGTTCTCCCACTTAAAAAGATGAGAGAGGCCTGTAATTGACATCATAGGTAGACCTCAACTATGAGAGATCAAATGAGAAAACAAATCCAGAAAATCACATTGTCTGATATGGAAAGAATTTATTTGCAAATTATGGTGGAAAATAACAAAAGTTCATCTCAATACTTCGTTATATATCCTTTGTTGGCAATGACAGAGGTCAAACATTTTCTGTAAGTCTTCACACGGTTGGTACACACTGTTGCTGGTATGTTGGCTCAATCCTCCATGCAGATCTCCTCTAGAGCAGTGATGTGTTTGGGCTGTTTCTGGGCAACGCGGACTTTCAACTCCCTCCAAAGGTTTTTTTATGGGGCTGAGATCTGAAGACTGGCTAGGCCACTCCAGGACCTTGAAATGCTTCTTACGAAGCCACTCCCTCATTGCCCTGGCAGTGTACTTGGAATCATTGTCATGCTGAAAGACCCAGCCACGTTTCATCTTCAATGCCCTTGCTGATTTAAGGAGGTTTGCAGTCAAAATATACATGGCCCCATTCATTCTTTCTTGTACACGCATCAGTCGTCCTGGTCCCTTTGCAGAATAACAGCCCCAAAGCAAGATGTTGCCACCCCCATGGTTCACAGTAGGTATGGTGTTCTTTGGATGCAACTCAGCATTCTCTCTCCTCCTAACACAGTGAGTTGTGTTTCTACCAAACAGTTTTACTTTGGTTTCATCTGACCATATGACATTCTCCCAATACTCTTCTGTATCATCCAAATGCTCTCTAGTAAACTTCAGACAGGCCCGGACATGTACTGGCTTAAGCAGGTTGGCACGTCTGGCACTGCAAGATCTGATTCCCTGGTGTTGTAGTGTGTTACTGATGGTAGCCTTTGCTGCGCTGGTCCCAGCTCTCTGCAGGTCATTAACTAGGTCCCCCAGTGTGGTTCTGAGATTTGTGCTCACTGTTCTTGTGATCATTTTGACCCCGCAGGAGATTTTCAGTGGTCTTGTGTGTCTTCCATTTTCGAATTATTGCTCCCTCAGTTGATTTATTCACACCAAGCTTCTTGTCTACTGCAGATTCAGTCTTCCCAGCCTGGTGCAGAGCTACAATTTTGTGTCCTTCGACAGCTCTTTGGTCTTCACCAAAGTGGAGCTTGGAGTGTGACTGTTTGAGGTTGTGGACAGATGTCTTTTATACTGATAACAAGTTCAAGCAGATGCTATTACTACAGGTAATGAGTGCAGGACAGAGAAGCCTCTTAAAGAAGAAGTTACAGGTCTGTGAGAGCCTGAAATCGTGCTTGTTTGTAGGTGAACAAATACTTATTTTCCACCATAATTTGCAAAAAAATTCTTTCCAAATCAGACAATGTGATTTTTTTGGATTTGTTTTCTCATTTTGTATCTCATAGTTGAGGTCTACCTATGATGTCAATTACAGGCCTCTCTCATCTTCTTAAGTGGGAGAACTTGCACAATTGGTGGCTGACTAAAAACATTTTTCCCCCACTGTAGGGGGAGTGTCCTTAATTACTATTTCAGGGACTTAGGCCAAAAGCTCAAGGCAAGGACCTCCAAGGTAATATTTTTAGAAATATTTTGTTTCGTGGGCCACACCAAAGAGGCAGCGGGAGATTAGAGAGTTGAATAAGTGGCTTAAAAATTGGTGTAGGAAAGAGGGATTTGGGTTTTTGGAGAACTGGGCTTACTTCTGTCTTGGCTACAAGGATCGATGCTTGGGACGGGTGCATAAATAGGAGGGTCCAGCTGGTATTGGGGAAAAATGGCCAGGAATTTGGGAGGAAATATTTAAAATAGGGGGGAGGGGTAACTACAAAGATGCATGGGAAAGATAGTGAAGATAGAGAGGATTGGTTTTAGGAATAATAACGGGGGGGTGGAGTGAAGGGAGGGGGGGTGTAGCAATAGTTGAAAAGAACAGGGAATAAAAGGAAATATAAAAACTGAAAAATCTCTAATATTGCATGCTGACAAATGCCTGGAATCTCGGAGTCTCACCAAGAAAAATAAGTAATTAACTACTATTAATTAATTGTTGAAGAATAAATATGACATAGTGTGGATTAATTGGAGACATGGCCTGACGAGGCTATGACTGGGTGGTTAACTTAAGGGTTGCTGTTTATTTAGAAGGATTGTAAACACCAGAGGGGGAGGTGTATATCTCTATGTAAAATCCTGTCTGAAGCACAAAAACTGTGGAAAGATTTAGATACAGGAAAAATTAAGATGTGGAATTTTATGTGTAGATATTAAAAATTGGGACATGGGGTGAATAACAATAATATAAATTCTAATAGGAGTCTTGATAGGGCCCCCAAATATAACAGACCCATGGATTATGTTACTCCTCAGAAAATATAGTTGAGGAAAGCTAATCAGAGTGAGGTTGTTATTATGGGTGACTTTAACTACCAGACATAAATTGGGAAACGGATAATAGTAGCTATTCATAAAGGAAACCAGGTTTTGTCACTAATTAAAGATAAATACCTTTTTCCCAAATGTGTGTAGGAGCCGCTCGAGTAGTGGCCCCCTTCTAGATTAATATTCACTAATAGACTGACAGAGTTACAAAGGTTCAGGTTGGGGGGCACCTAGGAAATAGAAACCATAATATAATAAATTTTCCATTTATCTTTCAATAGAGTTTTTTTTTTTCAAGGAGCCACAAAAACACTGAAATTTTAGGAGGGAAGGCTAATTTTTTTCTGGCTGAGAGAGCCCTTAAACCGTATTGACTGGACAAGATGTTTAAAAATATGAGAGCAAATAGTAAATGGCAAATCTTTCAAAACATCTTAAGCGCCCACTGTGAGAGGTACATACCATATGGAAAAAATAATTAGAAACAGAGGAAAACTCAAATTTGGATCAAAAGAGATGTAAAAGGAGGCATAAACAAAAAGAAAGCGTTTCAGCTACTAAAACAGGAAGGCAGTGAAGAGGCGCTAAGAAGCTATAGGGAAAAAAATAAAATATGTAAAATAATGATAATGGCTAGTGTTGTGCGGTTATTATCGACTAAGTTGTAATCGGCACGGTATTTACGTGATCGGATTTTTTAGATCACGCGATAATTTAGGTTAAAATCTGTGCTAATCTATTAATATCGCGCATTTTCGGAGCTTCCTGTCATTTTGGCGGCAGGCAAAAATCAGGGCTTACAGAAGGAATAGTTGCAGGTGTGAGCTGTGTTGTGCGACGTCCTTGACTGGGATGTGTATGGTTGCGATTTTTGGGGACTGGAAAAATCACATGCCTCGTTTTACTAGATCAGCCCTTCCTGGCTTATTGTGTCAGTATATCAAGGAGTAGGGACGTGTGTGCGCTCTGCCTCTGTGCAAACAGCTCAGCGAAAATTATGCTATTTGTTTCACAGAGACAGCTCTACTTTTAGCTGTGATCCTTAGAACTTAGTTAAAAGTTCAGAGATTTGCAGATTTTAGGTAGTTAGGCAGAGAATTTTATAGGAGCATTCTACCGCTGTAAGTTTACGAGGAGGAGACGGGTGGGGGGGGGGAGGCGTGGGCGAAACACGGAACATAGATCTTTTAAAGAATACTGGATTTGTGCTCCCAGACTTAGTGTAGACATTGCATTGCAATAGCTTATTATACAGTTTTCTGTTGAAATATTACTTGGAATATTGGGCAAAATAAAAATAAAGTGGGGGGGGGGGCCCCCCCCCCCTGGGGTGAAAAACCTTTTTTTTTTTATAAATTTTTTTTTTATTAGGGATTACAGATCTTTTCTTGTAACTGCTGGTCTTTTTGTTAGGTGCAAAACTTCACTTTTATTATACAAGTATACATTTCGATAGGTTGTTTCTTTTTCACTTTGCCCAGTCCAGCTTTGTGTAGAGGCCACCTTGCAAGTTAAATTGAATCCAGCAATTTTGTAGTCACCACAGTTGAAAGGTGCTCAAAAATACCTTTTATTATTTGTATACATTTCAGAGACGTGTTTTTTTTTCAATTTGGCGCAGTGCAGCTTTGTTGGATAGTGCCACCTTGCAGTTAAATTTGAATCCAGCAAATTTTGATAGGTCACCACAGGTGATTGATAGGTGCCAAAAAACTACCTTTTATTATACGTTATACATTTAAAGATAGTTGTTTTTTTCACTTGTGCCTTGTCCTGCTTGTTGATAGAGGTAGCTTGCAGTTAAATTTGAATCCAAGCTAATTTTGTAGTTCACACAGGTGTATTGATAGGTGCCAAAAAATACCTTTTATTATTCCGTTTCTTATACATTTCAGATTACATGTTTTTTTCACTTTGTCGCAGGGGCCAAGCTTTGTTGATAGAGCCACCTTAGCAGTTAAATTTGATTCCAGCAATTTTGTAGTCACACAAGGTGAATTGATTAAGGTGCCAAAGAATACCTTTTATTATCCGTTATTACTTTCAAGATACGTGTTTTTTTCACTTTGGCACAGGGCCTGCTTTGTTGTTAGAGCCACCTTGCAGTTAAATTTCAATACAGCAATTTTGTAGTCACTACGGTGATTGATAGTGACAAAAATACCTGTTATTATACGTATACATTTAAGTATACGTGTTTTTTTTTTTTAACTTTGGCAACAGGCCAGCTTTGTTGATGAGCCACCTTGCAGATTAAATTTCTATACAGCAATTTGTAGTCACAAACAGGTGTATTGATCGGTGCACAAAATACCTTTTATTATCCGTATTTTACATTTCAGATACGTGTTTTTCTTTTTTTTTCACTTTGGCACAGGCCCAGCTTTGTTGATTAGAGCCACCTTGCTGTTTATTTCAATACAGCTATTTTGTTTTGATTTGAGGGATTTGGGGGTGTGGGGGTGGGGGGGGGCGAATAGCTGGTGATTTTGTCGTCTTTTAATAATGAGACGTCCAAACTCTTCCATACCCTCTCCAAATTTATCTTTATGAGAACATGGAGCGAAATGCAGGTGGTAAAGCGAGAAGAGGGGGGTAGGTCATGGAGGTCAGAGGTACGAGAGAAAGGTGCTCACTTCCAGTGCTGGCGACAAAAACGCAAGGCCTGGTCATCGCTGGGGTAATGGGCCCTGTGGAATCTCAGTAACGGAAACAGCGTCGCAATCTGTTCTCAGTGGTTAATGCAACCTGATCTCCAAGCAGTTACCTCCTCGTCCTCAGTCCACGGCATCAAAAGTGTCGTCATCAGCATCGTCCATTATGAAGCGAAGGCAAGCCCAAATGTCAAACTTCGTGTACCACCACTGTGGATAATCCATTTTTCTGAAGACCTCATTGATGACAAAATGCGGTTGGGGTCAGAAGGGCATGCTTAAAAGATTCTAAGAGGCCAAAGAGGATGATTTTCATCTGCTCTGACGCCCAGTTACTGATTGCCCATTAGAGGAGGAGAAGGAAGCTGGTAATAATCTGCAAAAATCCCTGGGCGGTCGGCAACGCCTTGAGTCCCTCTTGCTTGTAGCCCCGAAGTACTGGATGCAGAATGTCAGGACGCCGAAGTTAACCTGTGTTGTTGATGATGATGACGACATTGCGGATCCAACGTGGTCTTTTCAGCAGAATTTGCTTGCGAGGCTTAATCCACTGGAAGAGGAGGAAGACAGATGGGGAAGTGTCAGTACAAAAAGGAGTGGGCCGGTCGCAGAAGTCCGCTGATATGGATCTTCCGCCAGACACGGTCAGCGGAAACCCGCTCCTTGCTTATTCACGGTCAAAAAGGTACAGGTGTCCTCTCAAGCCTGGGCCTTCTTATGAGCAAGACTTGATTTCACCAGCGTGTATATGCCGCCTTTGCCGTAAACGCATAAGTAGAGGCAAGAATCTTAGGTGTTTATTCCACCACCAATATGTTCTAGTCACACATGATAAGCGTTGCATGAGTTGAAATGGAGACACACTTGCCAACAAAAGGCCAGGAACGAGCCGGGCTTCCCAACCGCTGTCACCACCCTCTGTCTCCCCTCATCTCCTCCGCACACCAAGCGGTTCCTCAGCTTGCCCATGGTCTTCAGAGTCATGATCAGGAGGATCATGCCTCCCGCTTCTCCTCCACCGTCGCCCGAGTTTCCACCGGCACCCTCAGAGGACCTCCGATTCCCTACCCCTTTCTCCCGCCAGTTTGACGGACCTGCACGCTGTAAAGCGGCCAGTATAGCAGCCAGCCTTCTGTTATTCAGGTTTGGGAGCAGAAGAAAACACTTTAACCCAAAAACACCATTCCCAAGCCAAAAAAGCACTGATGTCGGCATTGCCAGGCTTATGGCATTGAAAGTGTTGCCTTTTCCGTCTGGTGGCGGACACAGATGGCTTCCGCCACATCATGGCTTGTCCTGCCCCACAATACAAGATGGCCGAGCAGGCATTTTTCTTTTGCAAGAAAGCCGTCCTTGCGCCTGGCCAAGCACGTGGTATCTAAAATTTCAAGCGCGTTGTCTGCATCTGTGTCTGGAAAAAGTCCATCTGAACCACCGACACCCATGGACTAGTAAGCACGGCCAAGATCCGCTATTATCTCTGTGTGACAGCTCACTGGGTGAGCTGGGTGGATGTCTCTGGGAGTGCCGGTGTCTCTCGAGGCTCGGCGCACGCTTTCAAAACCGCCATGGGATGGTGCAGGGCTCTTTCACCAAGATCCTATGGTTGGCATTCACGTGCCCAGAGGGAAACCAGGCCGTGTTGAAATTAAATCTTGTCTTGGAGACCGTCCACACACAGGTCAGAGCTGTGGACGGCTCTCTGCAACGAGGGGAACCGAGCGCTGGCTGGGTGGACAAGGAACCTTGTGCCATGGCAAGGTGGAGTGTGCGATAACGGGCGGAAAATCTTGATGGACGCCCTTAAGATCGGTAGGCTGGTGCAATCCCTTGCCTGGGCCACATGTCATGAACCTTGTCGTCCAGAAATTTTCTAAAGAGCTACCCGGGTCTGGGACTGCATGCTGAGGACGGCTCGAAAGTTCGCACTTTCCGCCGTTCGCACCCTGCTTCGTCCGCTGGCCTGCGCATGCAGCATCAGCTCAGCCTCCCCGTCAAACCGGTCTCATTGTTGACGTGACTACACGCTGGAATTCCACCTCCACCATGCGCCAGCGAGTGTGGATAGGCGCAATGCCATTAAGCAGTAACAAAGTGACAAAGGCCTCCTGACAAGCAGCGGTGCGGACTCTGGGTGTTGAGCCACCGAGAGTGGAGGCAGGTGAAAGGAGCTCTGCACCATCCTTGCCAGTTTTGAGAAGCCACCAAAATGGTCAAGGCGGACGATGCCCTGTCAGCATGAGCATTGTGGTGATCTTAGTTCTGGAACGATCGTTGGACACTCTGAAACAACAGGTCCCGCCAGCGACGGAGGAGGAGACGGACACAGATGCGGACACGGAGCCTTTCTCTCCATCGAATCCACAAGGCCCGACAGTTTCTCAATTTTATCGGTCTTCATTAGGCAGTGGTTCGGGGTCCAGGGCTAGTGCAAGGCGGCGCATCAGCTCTCAGGGTGCATCATCTGAGGCAAGTCAGGGCTGTGTTGAAGCTGTGCCGGAGGAAGCGGAGGAGGAGGAGGAGGTATTCCTAGACACCGACGTTACCGACGTCCCTGCCTTGGAAAGAGGTTGGCGCGAATTTGAGGCGGAGGAGGAAGATGAGGAAGATCAGTTTGCTAGTGCCCCTCGACCCAGAGGCTTGGGAAATCAAGGCTCCATCTCTCACATGAGTGCTTGGATGCTCCATTTCCTCCAACATGATCCTCGCATTAAGGCCATCAAAATGAAAAAACAGTTACTGGGTGGCCACCCTCTGGATCCCGGTACAAAACAAAACTCAGCACTTTCCTTCCACCCACCCAAATAGAGAGTAAAATGCAGGAAATGGAGACCTTGCTGATTGATCAACTGGAGACATCTGTTGCGTCTGCTTCACGTTCCCAAATGTCACGGTGGAACAACATCAGCGACGTGACAGCAGTTAGAGTGCAAGTAGCCGTAGCGGCGCAGCAGCAGCAGCAAGGTGGCAGAAGCTAATGGGTGACCTCTGGCAATCTTTATTTACCACCTCACCAACGCATGCAATGCAGGGCACACATCCAACACACAGAGACCAGCTTAAGATCATGGTGCACGACTATCTGCGTCTCAACACCGATGTTTTTGTATGTGTTCCGGACCCAATAGACTTCTGGGTATCCAAAATGGACGAATGGCCCGAGCTGCTCGCCAGCCATAGAGGTGTTGTCCTGCCAGCAGCCAGCGTCATATCTGAGCGGACCTTCAGCACAGCTGGAGGAGTCATTACAGACAAACGCATCCGGCTTTCCACAGATAATGTGGATCGTTTGACTTTCATCAAGATGAATCAGGCATGGATCTCTGATGATGTTGTGGCCCCAATTGCCGAGGTCACCGATTAGTTGCCGGTCTACTTCACATTCCTCTTCAAACAGAAATGGTCCTTTTGAAAACTTTTTTTTAAAATGATCATTTCTTACTGCAATTTTTATTCTCTTTTCCCAACAGTTCATTGTGCTGGTTTTGCTGTGAGGAGACTGTAAAAGACAGCAAGGTTTTATGACAACACGTATTCCATTTACTCACTTTATCTTAAGAAGTTTTCGCATTGTCAATGGTTTTGAGGTCATTTTGCTGTGAGATACAGCTATAATTATGGTCCTTTGGAACAGAAATGTGGCTTTTACGTGGCATTTCTCCCTCACAATTTTTAATAGTGGCTGAGAAGTCATATTTATAATTTTTTGGGGTCAAGTAGCAGTGAGATACAGCTATAATTATGGTCCTTTGGAACAAAAAGTGTGGTTCTACGTGCATTTCTCATTCACAATTTTTATATGTGGCATGAGGAGGAAGTCATAATTATTATTTTTTGGGGTCAGTTGCTGTGAGATACAAGCTATAATTACGGTCCTTGGAACAGTAATGTGGCTTCTATAGTTGCATTTCTCCAACATCACAATTTTTTATAGGTTGCTGAGGAATTCATAGTTATAATTTTTTTGGGGTCATGTTGCTGTGCAGAGATACAGCTATAATTATGGTCCTTTGGAATAGAAATGTGGCTTCTAAGTGGCATTTCTCCATCACACAAATTTTTAATTAGTGGCTGAGAAGTCATATTTATATGTTTTTGGGAGTCTGTTGCTGTGAGGTTACGCTATAATTATGGTCCTTTGGAACAGAAATGTTTTTTGGGGGCTTCTATGTGGCATTTCTCCATTACTAACCAAAACAAATTTTTTATAGTGGCTGTGAAGTCATATTTATAATTTTTTGGGGTCATGTTGATGTGAGTACAGCTATATAAATCATGGTCCTTTTGGAAACAGAAATGTGCCTTCTTAAGTGGCATTTTTCCCTCACAATTTTTAAACAGGGCTGAGAGTCATTTTTAATATCTTTTCGGGGTCTTGTTGGCGTGAGATACAGCAATATTCATGGTCCTTTGGAACAGAAATTAGTTGCTTTCTAAAGTGGCATTTCTCCCACAATTTTTTAAAACAGTGGCTGAGAAGTCATTTTTTATAATTTTTGGGTCATGCTGCTTTGAAATGCAGCAATACTACAGGTCCTATTGTAAGATAAATGTTGGTTTTTTAACAGACATTGTTCTTTCACAATTGTCAAGAGTGGCTCCAAAGGGTGATGTGGTGCGTCAGAAAACAGAATAGGTAGGACAATGTTATGGACTATATTGCAAACATGACTTGTTTTTGCAAAGATATTTAACATAGCTAGCAATTCCCTGTAATTGAGGTCAACCCCATTTAAATACAAATTATAAAAGAGGAACAAAGTCATGGCTATTTTAAAAAATGTGTTTTTCTAGAATTAAACTAACTAAAAACTTGCATGTACAAATAGCTGGTAAAAAAAATTCTCTGATTTGTACAAGGGAGTAGGTACAGGAAGACTTGACCAGATGTAGGGTTTTCAGAGGACATGGAGTATGGAGCAACGGGATAGAGAAAACAAGAACAGAGACAATTTCCTCCAAGCAAGTTGGTAAAATGAGAAAAAGAAAGCCAAGAAAAAAAGGGGGGGGGGCACATGGGTGGATCAGGAGCGTTTACCACCGTATTTCCAAGTGAGTCAGTGAAGCTAATTGTCCGCCACTCATACGGGGGGGCAAAGACGCTTACCAAGGTTCTTGACTGTGTACTGAGGAAGGCTGGGGGTCTACTCACACTTCCGCACTCTGCTTTCAGCACGACTGTTTCGTTGCTGTCGTAATAAGGCGCAATTTTTTTACGTTTGTAACTAGATGACGGTCAACAGCCTGGGTCTCACCGCACCCATGTATAGTCTGTGCCTGGCTGCTGGACCTCGTGTTATAGATGGACAGACGTAAGGCCTGGGCTGCCTCACCGCACCCACTGTATGCTGGCCTGGCGCTGGGGACCTCCGTGTAACAGATGACTGACAGCAGCACTGGCTATCACCCGTAGGTAGGGAAATCAGGAGTGCTTCCAAATTTTCGCCTCTTCTTAAAAACATCCTGATTTTGAAAAAAAGGTGATTTTTCTGTGAGGTTATAGTAGTGTCTAAAAAGGGCCCACGGGCTGGACACACATTGCCACAGGTTTGAGGCTTAAATATTTGCTGGGCGGATGAAGTTACTATGGGGGACGCAGCATTTGAATCTCAGGGGGAGTCTGTCCCTAATCACTGAAAGGATGATTGGAGGAAAAATTGATAACACATTGAATTGATTGGCTGAATCTACCTCTCAGAGCCAGGGAGGCAAATGTCTTCTCAACTAAGAAGTAGTTTTGGGGATGATAGGACAGTTTTATTATTATGGGGGTTGTGCGGTCGAATATTAAACACATCTACACGTGTAAAAAATATCCTTTTAAAAACTGCAGGAGGGGTGTCATGATGTATGTTTTAACACTTAAAAAAAAAAAGCAAAAATGTTAATTAATGTTAAAACTATAAAATAATATCTATCCCACTATATAAATTCTGTAAACAAATGTCAGTTACCAAAAAAGATACTAAATGGACAGTCCACTGTACAAAAATAGCATAGTGCCACTTTGTGATCCGTGGGTCAAAAACAGGTTTAGGGGTCATGCTGTGGTACAGGACAGGTATAGTCAATGGTCCTGTGATACTAAAATGGTGTTTGAAAGACTCCTTTTTCCGGGCACTTTTTAAATGTTGGCAGTCATGCAGGTTTGGGGTCTGTGTGGCCCAGGACAGGTATAGTCAATGTCCAGTGAAACATAAATGGTGGTGGAAAGATCCTTTTTCCCAGCACTTTTTTTAATCTGTGGGGTCAGACCAGGGTTTAATGGTCCATACTGCGGTACCAAGGGACCATGATTATTAGTTAAGTTCCAGTTCAATAAAAAACGGTGGTTCAAAGGACTCCTTTTCCTGACACTTGTTAATTTGGGGGTCGACAGGTTTTAATGGTCTTACTGTGTCCAGGACAGGTTATAAGTCAATGTTTTTAAAAAAACAATCCATATATCGTAATACGGTCTCAGACAAGGGAGGAGGAGGGTCCATCACTGTTTTGGAATAAGGATCTCTATTTTAGGAAATTGCAATAAAGTTGTAGATACACGTGTATATTGACATTTTAGACTCACAACCCCCAACATGATACATTTAAAACACAATTACAACGCTTATTAGAGGAAGGCTAGTCACAATGGGTGTATTAAATAGCACTCAAATGGACACCAATTACAGGTTGGATTTCCCTATTGTACCGGATCTTTCATGCCCTTCCTAAAACCCAAAGAAAATTTTCCTCCTCACCTTTTAGACCCATGATCTTCGGGCATCGGATCGATGTTCCGAGAGACTGGGGCATATGTTGGATAAATACTTACAGACCCTTGGTTCCAAAGAATCTCCGAGCTATATACAAGACTACAAGTGATTGCATGGAAATATGGAAAAAAATTAAATGGGAAAACTCAACTATCTATGGATTTCAAGTGATATCTTGCGCTATATACTGTAATTCCACATGAATAAAGCATTTAATAGCTTTGGTAGAATACCATTTGATTAGGTATACCAACTATGATGAATGGAAACTTAAAACAGTATATAGTACAATGACATCCTTTCTATTACGCACAAATTTAGTTTTGACAAATCTCTTCTACTTTACTGGTTTACCAAGTTTGCCCGATGGGTTTGCCTTTGTTTTTCCCCGATCATTAGCAAATAATTTGTTTGCATGGTGGGGAAGGAGAAAGTACATCTACACTGATTGTATTCCCTTTTGTCAGCACATATTCTGGTACGGGGAAGATACATAGATGAACTCCCTTTTTATGTTTGGGATGGTCGGTATCTTCCGTGCCAGATTTTATTACATACTTAAATGACAATGCATGACAAACCTGATTTTTAATATCAATACCCATTTATTTGAGATTTCCTTTTGGATTTACTATTAAGAGGAGATATTGGGAACCATGCGTTAATTAGCAATTGTATTAGAAAGCCAAATATCAGGTAATCATTGTTAATGCCAAAAGGTTGCCATCCGACACACGTAATTCAAAATTTGCCCTAAGGGAATTTTATTAGGGATAAACGTATATGCAAAAGTAGAGAGGATTATGCAAAAAGAAAAAGGGACATCATTTCCCAAAGGTTATTAAACAGAGGTTACACAGCTGATCATATTCAGGAACTTATACAATCAGTAGAAAAAAGAGATAAGGTTTTTACACTATTGGATAAAAGAATAACATAGGGAGAAAAAAAGGGAAAAAACATTTACTTTAATACACAATATAGTTCTCAATTTTCTCAGGTTGTTCAAAAAATTATAAAAAACATTTTTACATATGTCGATCCCCATTACTGAAAATACTATATTGCAATAACAAGGGTGGTAATTTGTGGCAAAAAAAAAATCCCAAACAATAGGAAACATACTTGTCCACCTATTTTTTACTCCCCCCCCCCCCCCCCCCCCGGGGTGTTCATAATCCAGCGTTGTCAAATTTGGGGTTTTACTTTAAAAAGGGCATTTTTAAATTTGCGGGTCAGAAACAAGCGGCATTGTCAATATATGCAAAAAATCTGTTATTTTTAAAAATTCAGCAGTAATAAAAAAGGGAATATAAAGATAGAGATCAGGTAAATTTCCCGTACTCACCCACGTAGTGACATGTTTTTTGTAATGAAACATAATTTAAAAAAAGTACAAAAAAAAAGGAAAAAAATCACAAAAAAAATTAAAAATTTATCTGTTCGTATTGGGGAAACGGGGGTATATGACTTTCACCCCAACCCAGTCTTCGTTCGCTTTCGGACCCTTGGGGGGAATTTCAGGGAAAAAAACCCGATTCCCAGAGTGGGAAAATTTTTTTTCGGGGGTTATTTAATAATTGGGAAAATTTTTAAAAAACCCTATTAAAAGGAGGTGATGGTTAAAGCATCTGGGGGAAATGAGAAGCCTTCTGGATCCTCACTTTAATACGAGGTATCCATTAGGTCAAAATTTTTAATAAAAAGGGGCCCCTTATGTATATTTATTAGTTTTTTTTTTCCCCTTTTTTTTTCCTTTTTTTTTTTTTTTTTCTTCGCTTTTTTTTTTCTTTTCCCCTTTTTTTTCCCGTTTTTTTCCCTTTTTCTTTTTTCTTTTTTTCTTTTTGTTTTTTATTATGTGTTTTTTCTTTTATTGTATTTTGCACTTGAAAATTGCTTTTAAATTCCCATGGTTGGGTTTCTTTGTTTTTTTTTTGGTTTTATTGTTTTTAAAATTACGTTTTGCATTGGGGTTTACGTTCTTTTTTTAAAGGATAAATTAAGAGTTATTCAAAGGGCTTTTGGGGACGTTTTGAACTTTTTGCACATTATTGTGTCACCCCCGCACAAATGTCTAGTCTAAGGGTCCAAGGCGGGACCTGAAAGCTTAAGATGCGTTTTCATTTACTTGGCGTAAGATTTTAACTTTTGATACGATTTTTGGGATTGATTAATAAAGTTTTGGAACTTTTAACCGAAGGCCGGAATAATTTCTTTTTTTCATAGTCAATTCCAGTTCAACAAAAATGGTGGTTTAAAAGACTCCTTTTTCCCGGGCACTTTTTAATTTGGGGGTCAGACAGGTTTAATGACAACGCGGTCCGGGACAGTTTATAGTCAATGTCCAGTTCAAAAAAATGGTTAAAAGACCCTTTTCCCCAAAAATTTTTAATCTGGGGGTCAGAAGGTTTAAGGGGTCTATGTGGTACAGAACATTAGTAATGTCCAGTTCAACTAAAAATGGTTTTAAAAGACTCCTTTTCCCGGCATTTTTAATTGGGGGGGCAGAAGGGTTTTAATGGTCATATGCGGTACAGGACAGAATAGTTAATGTCCAATTCAACTAAAATGGGGTTAAAAAGACCCCCTTTTTCCGGCATTTTTTTAATGGGGTTGCAGGTTTGGGGTCATGCTGCGTTCCAGGACAGGATATTCAATGTCCAGTTCAAGAAAAGATGGTTCAAATCATACGCCTTCTGGACTTTTTAATTTGTGGGTCATGCAGGTTTTAAGCCATTGTTGGGGAAAACGGGATTGAATGGGCTGTGAGTTTTTTTGTGGTTTTTATAACCTAAGTGTGTTGCCTAAGATGTAGCACATATCCATTTGACTGTTGTGAGTTAATTTCAGCTTTTTCCATCCCTTTTTTGGGTATAAGAATAAAGGGTGTTGTTCCTCTCCCATAGACTTTAATGGTCATCGGCGATAATCTATTATCGACTATCGGATATCTTATTGATAATTGCCGATATCGACTATCGACCCGATGACGATAGTCAACTTAATCGCTCATCACTAATAATGGCAGCAAAGCTGGAGACAGCTTTACTATATAAATAGTAAAAAGATTAAAAAATGTTGGCCCTTTGAAAAGCAGTGAGGGAGATATTGTGGAGGGCGATGAGGAGAAAGCAAACCTATTAAACAATTTTTTCTCAACTGTATTTATCGAGGAGGATGAGCTTCCTGTTGATAAGTAGATGGATGAGGTAAACTCCAACTTAAATGTTTCTTTTCTAGCCCAGGAAGAAGTGCAGCTCCGTCTTAAGAAGATTAAAATAGACAAATCACCAGGTCCTGATGGTACACAACCCCATGTCTTAAGGAGTTAAGTAATGTCATAGATAGGACCCTATTCTTAATATATATGGACTTTATAATAACAGGGTATGTCCCAAAAGATTAGCGCATAGCAAATGTGGTGCCAATATTCAAAAGCAGTCAAAAAGTGATCCTGGAAACTATAGGCCGGTTAGTTTAACCTCTGTTGTGGGTAAAATGTTTGAAGGTTTTTTGAGAAACGCTATGCTGGAGTATCTCACTGAAAATAAATGTATAACGCCATTCCAGCATGGGTTTATGAAGGTTCGGTCCTGTCAAACTAATCTCAGCTTCTATGAGGAAGTTAGTTCTAGTTTTGGATCGGGGTGAGACATTGGATGTCATATATTTAGATTTTTTCTAAAGCATTTTAAAACGTTTGCCGCATAAAAGGTTGGTAAGTAAAATTTTTAATTCTTGGACTGGGAAAATGTTTGCAAGGGAAGCACCCGGCTCAGTGAAAAAACAAAGGGTGGTAATTAAGGGTAATACTCAGACGGGGATCCCTGATAAAATGGGGTCCCACAGGGTTCTTTTGGGCCCCTATCCTCTTTAATTTTTTAAAATGATCTTACACGGGATTACAGTAGAAATCGATCTTTACAGAAAATAAAAAGCTCTTAAAGTAATTAACAAAAAGGGATAATGTGTTTTTACAAAGGGATCTAAAAAGGTTAAGGCCGGGGGCAGAGAAATGCAGATGAATTTAAACAGAAAATGTAAATTAACACAGGGGGAGGAAAAATCCATTCCAGATTACTGTTAAATGGAAAAACGTGGGAAAAGTGACATAAAAAAGGGGACGGGGAAATCCTGGTCATAGTAAACTTAACTGTACAGCCATGTCAGGATCAGCGCCAAGGCAAATAGGTTTAATGCACATATAAAAACTTATTCTCCCATTATACAATCACTGGTTGACCACAAGGAATATTGTGCTTTTTGGGCACCAGTGCACTGAAGACATTGTGAGCTTGAATATTACAAAGGGGGCAACAAAAAAAAAAAAGGACTGGGGGGACGCATCCCAAAAGATAGGTTTTTTAGTTTAGAAAAAAGAAGACTTCAGAGGGACAAAAAAATATTTTTAAATAATTAAAGGTCAATATAGAAATCTCCCCCAAATTTAGATCTCGGGATGTATCCAAAACGGGGGGCATCACCCACGTCTTGAGGAAAAAAGTTCCTACATAAACATAGAAAGGGATTTTTTGCTAAAAGAGCGTGAGATGTGGAACTCCTTGCCGGGAATTTGTCATGGTGAATTCAAAAACGAGTTCAAAAAGGGTCTGGGATACATTTTAGAGCGTAATAATAAACAATTATAGGACTGGGATTCTGGAGAAGGGTCGTTGATCCAGGAATTTTATTGACCAAAAGGAGTCGGGAAGGAATTTTTTCCCTAAAATGAAACATTGGCTTCTACCTCAGGGGGGTTTTTTTGCCTTTTCGGACAACACTTTAGCAAAAAGGGCTGAACGAGGAAAATTTTTTTTTTTTTCCCGGCCTTGCAAACTATGTAACTATGTCATTTATAGAAAGGGACAGATTCACATCTCCATCAGAGATTCTGTTCAAAGCCTCTGTTACAGTTTCCATCAAAAGTGACAGAAAAAATAACAGAACATAGCACTATTCTTCTGATAAAATTACAGACACCATGATGAAAACCGTGGTGGTGTCAATAGGGTCTCTTGGGCACCATTGATGTCCATAATGCAGCAGATCCGGTGCCAATCTCGAAAAAGGCCCCATTAAATTCCCAAATATAAAGTGAATCTAGCCTTAAAGGATAAAAAATACTTCTTGTTATCTATAGCCTTTCATAACCAAATTTTCCCCAAATCTACTTTTAATATCTGTAATATATTTTTGGCCCTGATGTGTCATTAGTATTTACAATTGAGCAATCTACTGTGGAGCTCTTCTGTGACTTAAAAGTGATTGATATTGTAACAAGATACTACAGTCTTGCTGTAAAAAGAGTTCTCACTAGTCTTTACAGTCAGCAAAAATGGGTGAAACTATAGCTGTTGCTGCCATAGAGGGCTCTGTAGGAACCAGAGGTTGAGGGGGCCACTATGTGCAAGAACAAAGTACTTTTTTGTATGGACTGGTGGCTTTCTCCTCTCTGGCAGTACTATGCAGTTTCTTTGGGAAGGCACAAAATTTTTTTAAAATTTTTTTGTGGGCTTTTTTAATTTGATAACACCCTGAGTCAAACACTCTGCATGGTCGCCTCAATGTTTTTGTGTTTCACGACTGCTGCATATCTTTGATTTGGTACCTTTTTTTTAAAACCTGTTCCTGTTTACATAGATTTTAAATTTAAAGGGAAGTCAATTCCATTTTTTTATCAAAAATTTTTCTTGTTTGCAACAGACTTGCATAGACAAGCTTTAAGCAGTATCTAATGAGATAAAGCAAAATGGCTACCCCCCTGTGGCCATTCTTTAGTAAACTTGCTTATTTTAGCACTGTGGTAGCACAAAATTGCAACTATGCATAAGATGAATAATGATGACTGGAAACAGTAAACATTTGAAATAACTAATTTCAGCTGCTGTGCGACACCTATAATATACAGTAAATATAGAAAGGTCTAGTCCTATATATATGGTGTTCAGTTCTGCCTGCCAAATGCAAAATATAAAAAAAAAGTTTTATGTAAGTTGAGAGGGTAAAGAAAATAATACATCAACATATACTTGTCGAGGCACTTTATGTTGACACATCACACCACTGTCTCTACAGAGAGTTTGCAATTGCTTACTTAGGGGTCCATTAATGACCTATGCTTCGAAGGGAGCCTTTCAGTAATGCTTTTTCTGCAAAAGGTTTGAAATCATTAAATTGGGAACTTTCCCGTACCACAAACAAATTTTTCTACAATCATAAGTGACTTTATTTTATAATAATATTTTGTATAACTGTATTTATATTTATGTTCTTATTTATAAAAGGTATTTAATTGGGAAGAATACTTTTCTTACAGGGTTTTTTTTTTTTTTAGGTTTTCTTTTGCTACTGACATAGCAAATGGCATGGCATATCTGCATCAACATAAAATATACCATTCCCGGCTTAAATCTGCAAATTGCGTAATTGATGACCGATGGGTTTGCAAAATTACAGGTAAAATTATCTTGATGCCATATATTTAAAGAAACCATATAGGGCGACATGTCAGAAAAGAGGCGCTTAAAAAAGTCATTTTTTAAGGGAATTAAATGATGTATAATGCGCCTAAAAATAAACCCTTTAAAAACTGGGGTGTGGTATTTTGATAACATTTAATCGCCTAATTTTTGGGGTATACCAAAAAAAGGGCCCTAGCATTCATTTCTAAAATTTAAAGCGCCTACTTTAGGGCATTTAAAAGTGTCATGCCCACTATATGCCCTATTTTTGCCACAGTTAAATTTTTTTAGAGAATATGGCGTCAACATTTTTTTGGTGCAAAATACACCAAAACAATGGTGCAGCCCTGATGGGACATGTCGTCCATAAACTCCAGATGTAGAGAAATGACCAAATTGTCTTCTGTCTTTAATATTCGGGAGGATTTTACCCCCAACTTTAGCATGAGAAAACACTGAAAGGGGCTTACATTGCCCTTTGAACCCCATAGTGAAAAAGTATATATGCTTTTTTTATTGTATGCCTGTGCATGGAATGGGAAATTATTTTATGCTTTTTCATACGCTTAAGAAATGTGGCTTTATCATGGCATAGCCCTTTCATTCCACGGGAGAAAACCCTTTTTGGAAACCCCAAGCGAGGGGGTCAAGTGCAACAAAGATAGAAAGAGGTAGGCAAACCACATAAGGTCTTTCAATTTAGGTAAAGGGAGTCCCTCCTATCGCTGCATACATTTACATAATTAGAACGATGTATGGAGTGGGCTCCAAGCTTAGCCTGCTCTATACACATCGGGTGTCGGCTGTTAGTTACAGCTGGCGCATGCCTTCAGTGGCTGAAACGGGGTAAAACTCAGAACCTGGCCTTTTTAAATATTTGGATAAAATGGGGGCAACGCAGCACTAGGGGGTTAGCTAAACTTCCCCCTTTTAACATCCTTATAGGCCCCCCTCTGACGCAATACATTGGTATTGCAGTATAGTGTACAAACAGTCCCAATGATAGGTCAAATACCTTAGGGTGGATAAAAATACAGGTGAAAAAAATTCATACTACTGAAAGCCTCCACACAGCTACTAACTGCCAGGGGGCCCGGCTTCAAAGTAAGGTGTAAGGTGCGAAATATAGTTTCAATAAGTTGAAAAATTGTAGAGTGGAAAAGGGGATGTAAGGAAAGGGACAAAAGGGTATGTGAGGGTTTTTTTAAACTTTGGTAATTATCTTTTAACTAAATGATATGTAATGTTTTGTGTGTAATCTTGTGAATGGTACAAACCCTTTTAGTAAGCCTTCTCTAGCCAACAAGCATTCTATGCACTTTATTAATGATATAAAAAATATTTGCTTGTTACAAGATTAAAAGATGTCAATTTTTTCTCTTACAAAATTAAACACCAATCTGTTTTTTTTTCCTACTTTTTTTGATTTTTTTGCTTTTTTCCCAAAATAAATGTTGTTTTGCAAAGGATTTCCCGAACACACCATGGGAGTATTCACTTATTTCATATCCATTCATCTACTAGTGCATCTCAAAAAATTTGAATATCATTGAATATTAAATGGGTTCTCCAGGACTATATTTTTATTTGTTATTGGGCCACAAAAATTTTAAATTTCATTAAACCTTTCATTCAACGTAAAGATCAACAAAATATGGGTTTCCTATTGATTAAATTATGATATCAATTATCTTTTCAGTGATATTCAAATTTTTTGAGCTGCACTAGTATCTTTGTTTTTTTAGATTATGGTTTGGATTCCTTCCGCAAACTAGTTTCAGTGGATGATTATGATGCCTATCACGACCACCCTGCTCAGGTGTACATACCTCCAGAGACTCAGTCCTGTCATGAGAAATCTGCTGCTGCTGACATGGCAAGGTATAGCATCTTATGGAACGCAAGGGATTGTTGAAAATTTGTACCACCCCTTTCAGATATAATTTACTAGCAAGCAGATCTTACCTACTGCTCTACATCTGCCACATAACATGGTTCGTTAACTTTTTGTATGCTTTGGAGCTGCAGATGCTAATGGTTTCCTTAAGTAAGTCATGTAAATCTAAAGCTATTGCCTCCTTGAAATCTGGAGAACTCCTTGATTTATAGCACCTGCTGATTCCACTGGTTTGCCTGTTGTAAGGGCAAGTCTTTGAGAGATACACTTTTACGGTTGTAGACATTCAATCATTCACTCATTCATCCATCATAAAGGGGCATCCCAAAAGTACTAACTGCTCGTTAGTCAATAGAAGAAGATTAAAAATAGAAAAAAAGCTTACTTTGTAAATCTGATTGTCCCAGCACCGCCACCTGTTCCAATGATCCAGATTGATAATGTCACCGTTTATTTATCAAGTGACTCTGTAGCCAATCATAGGCCACAGAGGTCACGTGCGGTCTATCCAGCAAGAGACCACAGTGGCCTGTCGACAGATGCTGGGATCACTGAGACCAGCCATGGTGTTGTATCAAGCAGGTTTATACGGTAAGGTTTCTTTTTGTAATTTTAATCTTCCTCTAATGACTAACGAGCATTAAGTACTTTAGGAACATTCTTTTTCAGCTCATACCTCCCAACGCTTTCCATTGGTGGGTCATATTTAGCCTCTACCCCAATTTGTATTGTGACTTCTAGAATCCTCCCCAATAAATAACTATGTTGTGGAGCATTACATTAAATGGTCTTCAGAATAAGGGGACAATGAAAACAAGCAACTTTGCAATTGGATGTCATGTGCAAAGCTGTCTTGTTTTCTTTGTCGGATTCCACCTCCTTTCATTTCATTGGCTGACGGCTCTACTAATTTACATTCTGTCTGGCCCCCGGTCATGTTCACGGGCGTGTGCATTCCTGCCTCTCTCACTCAGAATGCACACGCAGCCGCTTCTACAACCATAAAACAGCAGAATTTTGCTCGGTGCCTAATGCTGCTGCGTGTAAACATAGAAAGGACACAGATCTGAGCTGCTCTGGATGAATTCATAGAAGACTGGATTCAACTTAACAAACCTCGGCTGCTGAGAGGAGAAGAGATAAGTGCTCTGAGTCAAAGAAGACTGTCTAGACTGAATGCGGGGCTGGGGCTATGTAAACAAACAGCTCTTACAAAATAAGACTGCATAGGGAGAGGAACAACACAGTGACATTTGGACAGAGGGGGGGGGGGGAGCAGGGATGTGCTATCCCCTCCCACTGTTCGCAAACAAACACACTGACTCGGGAGCAAGCAAAAACAGTGAAGGGGGGAATGAGGTCTCCCCCTTCAGTTAAGAAACACCCAGCTGGGAGGGGAAGCAAAACCCCTGGATTTCAGGAACTGAGAAAAGGAAACTACTGATGAAGCAATAAATCCCCTTTAATGGGCCTCGCATTATTAAAACTGCCAATAAGACTGTCTTTGTTGCCCATAGCAAAAAAATCAGAGTTCAGCTATCATTTCAATTAAAGCTGAAGTCTGATTGGTTGCTTTAGGCAACAAAAACATTGTTAGACGATTTTTATGAGGCCTAGTGTACACTCAGCATTACATCAAAATCTGAATAAAAATCTGTTGTGTGAATGGGACCTACGTGACATTTTTCCATGACTCAGAATACTGATATCAGCATGTAAGAAACAATAACTGAACTGCAGAACATGGATAATTGCAGTCACAATAATCTGTACAGGCTCCTCCAGTTTCTAGGAAAACTATAGCAGTGTTCCAATTTTCAAAAATGCTTGTCAGTTGTTTGAGGATGATAAAAAAATTTAAGAAAAAAAAATCCATCACCTTTTTTCCAGCACCACCGCTGCTTCCAGTGATCCTGGCCGAAGACGTCTCATTCACAGGCTAATCACAAGCCACACTCTTCCACAATATACAACACATGAGCACTAAGGCCTGTAGTTGGCTGCAGTGTCACATGAACAACATTTGGGTTTAAAAGAGGATATGTTTTTCTTCGACTGAGGAGCATTTTTGATAACTGAAAGCCCCTTTAAGGACGCTTCTATTTTCTTCACGCAATCTAGAAATAAGTCCCCTGTGTCTTTTAGACTTTACAGGAATGTAAAGAAGGTTAGTAACCCCAGGGGCATAGCCATAGGGGGTGCAGAGGTAGCAGTCGCTACCGGTCCCTGCAGCCTGAGGGGGCTCAAAAGCCCTCCTGCCACATAAGGATATACTAGAGTTGTAAGTGGCACATGGTAGTTGGGAGGCCCATTTCACTTTTTGCACTAGGTTCCCTGGAACTTCAAGTTACACCTCTGAGTAACCATAATAGAGGTCCACAAATTTTTGTCTTTGGTGAGTTATGATCCTGAGCTACATCCAATATAAGTAATGAGAAGGGAGAAGGAGACATGAATCTGCTATCATTATTGATAATATTCTAATGGCAAGTTGTGTACTAGTATTATTAGACCATGCAAAGTGGCACTATTTCAATAATCTGAAACCATGTCAGGAGCCAGTATACATGGTCATAACTCATAAGTCCTATGATGAGCCACACAGTAGGATGCCGGATGCCCCAAGACGCAAACAGCATCCAAGCTCATGGTTGGGGACTTCTGCATACTTTGGGAAGGACAAGCAAATGGGAAAAATTGAATACAAAATGTAATGAAATATGCAGTTAAAGCTCTGAACCCCTTTTTTTATAAAGGGGATGAAATTTGGAGTTAGAGAAAGCACAAAGAGCAATCAAATTGAGCATCTTAGGAGGGAAGGTTAAAAGAATTAAAGTAATTTAGTCTTGAGGAAAGATGTCTATGGGGAGGTATGATTAGTTTGCACAATTACATAAATGGCCACTACAAGAAGTATGCTGGAAAGATGTTTCACGTTAAACCTCCTTAAAAGTCTGGAGAAAAAAAAATTGGGGGGCCCAAAAATGAAAGAAAACTGCCCTAGCGGGAAATACTGTCTTTTTTTCCCCAAAAAAGGCAAACCCAATCAACCCTCATAGAAACCAAATCAAGCTCAGCTTACTTTTTTTACCAAAACATTTATATAAAATGAAAGCGAGCCGATTTTTTGCGGGGGCAACCCAAAAAACAGCCCTTACACTTTAGACTTTTTTCATACAAAAGGGCCCTTTAAAAATATTCAGGGGTGAAAAGGGGTCTTCTTTACAAAAACCCGAACTGTACCCTTTGTAGAATAACCACCCCCGGGACTGCTCGGGGGGAAAAGGGAACGGGGACTTCAAAAAAGGCAAATTTAAAACCCTACTAAAAACTTTTTAAAATTCGGGAGGGTACAAATTTGTTTTATTAGAATTTAAAATCCCAGCTGTTCCGTTTTGTGATCAAAAATAAAATTTTATTTTTAGTTGCACATTGATTCATGGGCCTCATTTTTTCCCAAATTTTGGTTCCCCAACGGGCTTCCCATTGCCCACGAACCCAAAGTTCAAGTTATTTAACCTTTGGGACCTAAAAAGGCTCTCCATAACCCCCCCCCCCCTCCATCAAAAACTAGGCCTTAATTTTCCAGATATCTCCCCTCACAACAACCTCCGCCCCTTAAAAAGGACCTTCTTCTCTGTTTCTCCCGGGTGTAAACCCTCCTCACATAACCATCTCCCAAACTTCCCTTTGGCTTTCCCTCAAAACTCGGAACCATTTGCCCCAAACACCCTCCGATTTCTCCCCCAAATCTCAAGAGCCTCAAAAGCAACCTAAAAAAACCCATCTCTTCAGGATTGCTTATAACAAAGTGTTGACGTTTTACTTTGGGCCAATCGGACTTCGGCCCAATGGTCTTTAGCCCCACCATCATCGACAAATAGTCAAATGGTCTTTGGTAGATTTTTACCCAAATGACCATTAAAGCTATGGGAAGAAAACAACACCTTCTTTCCCTTAAACAAACCCAAACGGGCTGGAGAAGCGGGAAAATTAAAAAAGCCACAACAGTAAAAAGGGAAGATACGTGCACTTTCTTGGCAACACACTTATTTAAAAAAACCAAAAAAAAAAAAACACACACCCTTTCCCACTATCCCCGGGCTTGCCCCAAACAGCAGTGGGGCCAAAAAACCTGCATAAACCAAAAAATTTAAAAACCCCAAAAGGCAGTATGATTTGAACCATCATTTAACTTGAACTGGACTTTTGAATATCCCTGTCCTGGAACCCCGCATGACCCCCAAAACCGGCTTTCCCCCCAAATTTTTTAAAAAAAAGTCCCGGGAAAAAGGGTCTTTCAACCCCCTTTTTTTTTTTTTAAAGTTGAATTTGGACATTAACTAAACCTTTTCCCTGTCCCGCTTTTAATGACCATTAAACCGGGTCTAAACCCCCCAAAATTTAAAAAGGTCGGGGGAAAAGGAGTCTTTAAACCCAAACCTTTTTAGTTAACTGGGAACATTGACCTTTAAATTTCCTGGGGCCACGGGCATAAAAGGCCCCAAAACCCTTTAAAGCCCCCAAATTTAAAAAATTTCCCCCGAAAAAAGGTTCCTTTAAAAACCACCTTTTTTTAAGTTTCACTGGAAACTTTAAACTGCCCTTTGGGTTCCGGGAACCCGTTTTTGCCCCCCCCGTAGTGAGGGGCGGCCCAAAAATTGAGCTTCATTTGGGGAAAATACTGGGGTTTAAAAGGGGCCCCTTTTTTCCACCCGGTGCCCTTTTTTTTTTGGGAAATTTTTTTTCTCTTTTTTCTAAACGGGGCCTGGGGGAAAAATTGTCTTTTTAAATTTGTTCAAATTTCCGGGGGCTCCCATACTCCAGGGCCCTCTTGAAAAACCTACAACCTGGAAAGGTTTTCGTTTACCTCCCTTTTTAAAAATTTCAGATGAAATTTAAATTTCCCCAGATATTTGTAAAAAGGCAATTTTTTTAGAAATTTTTTCATTCTGGGGAAAAAAAACATTTTTAAAATGGGAAAGGGGAATTTCCGACCATATTTCTTTTTGTTTTCTTTTTTTTTTAAATTGTATTAAAGGGGGTTTTTTCCTAAAATACAGGGATTTTGGTATTAAAGCCCCCTTGAAAAAAAGGGCCCTTTTTTTTTTAGAAAAAAGTTTCCAAATTAACAGTTGTCCAAGGTCCCCCCCAACCTTTTTTCTGACAGCACCAACCACCCTTGACCACTTTTTTGAAAATTTTAAAAAAAAAAGTCCTGTTGAAACAACATTTTTTAAAAAAAAGGCCCCTTTATAAAAACTGCATTTTACAAACCCCCAAAATCCCCCCCCCAAAAAATTTCCCAAAAGCATGACCCTTTGGGCCATTTTGGGAAAAAATTTTTTAAGCCCCCAAAGGGATTAAAAAAAACCCCCATTTTTAAAAAAGGAAAAAAAGACCCTAAGTATTGCTGTTTTTTAAAAAAGCAGCATAACCCCAAAAAAATTAAAAAAATTTTGCCCTTCCCCAGGCCACTTTTTAAAAAATTTTTAGGGGAAATGCCACAAAAAAAACCACATTTCGTTCCAAAGGACCATGATTATTCCTGAAATCCCCAACAGCTTACATTACCCCAAAAAAATAAAAATTAATAAAACTTTTTTTCAGGGCCACAAAAAATTTTGGTTTGGGGGAGGTTTCCCCCTTTAAAAGCCAAAAAATTTCGTTCCCAATGGCCCCTTTAATTATAGCTTTTACCCTCACAGCAACAAGCCCCTCAAAAAACCTTTTGACAATGCGAAAATTTTCAAAAAGATAAAGGAGAAAGGGAAATACGGTTTTTTTAAAGGGAAACCTTGCGGGCCTTTTACCCCTCCCCCAACACCCCAAAACCAAAAAAATAAAACTTTTTTGGGAAAAGAAAAATAAAAAATTGCATTAATAAATGATCATTTTAAAAAAAAAACTTTTTTCCCCGGAGGACCATTCTGTTTTAAAAAAGTAAAGTGAAGAAGCCCGGGGGGCAACTAATCCGGTTTTGGACCCTGGGTTTGGGGGGCCACAACCATTCCATAAAGCCCCAAAATGCCGATTCCATCTGAATGAAAGTCAAAAGCGACCCTACTTTTATCTGGGAAAGGGCCGATTCGTTTTGCCCTGTAAGGACTTTTCCTTCCCGGTTTTGTGGCCAAAGGGTCCAAAACCCTCAGATTTTTTTTTGACCTTTTGGCTGCGTTGGCGGGGACAAATTTCCCAACCTTTCAAAGGGGCTTGGCGAGCAAAGCGCGGGGGGGGGGAAAAATTTAAGTCCATTTTGGATACCCAGAATCTAGGGGGTCCGGAACACATACAAAAAACATGGGTTGTTAAAACGCAAAAATAGTGGGGGGCACTTTTTTTGAATCAAAAAAAGCGGGTTTCTTTGGTTTTTGGGATTTTTGCCTTTTTGCTTTCTTGCCTTTTTTGGGGGAAGGGTTTAAAAAAGATTGGCCCGAGGGTCCCCCCATTGGGCCTTCTGTCCTTTTCCCCTTTTTGGGCCCTTTTGGGGGGGCTGTTTTCCCCTAGGGCCTATTTTGGGGCACTCTATTACGGGGTTTTTATTTTTTTTCGCTTTTTGTTTTTCCACCCAACCTTTACTTTTGGGGGAAAGGGAACAGAACGAAAACAGATTTCCCCCAAATTTTGATAAAATCACAAGGTCCCCCTTCCTTTCCCTTTGGCTTTAAAAACTTCATTTTTTTGGGTTTGGGGTGGGGGGAAAGTGCGGGATTTTTTTTTGTTTTTTTGGGGGGGGGGTATCCCAGGGGTTTTTGGCCACCCGGGTAATTTGTTTTTTCATTTTGATCCTTAATTCGGGGGAATCATTTTTGGAAAGGAAAGGGGAGAAATCCAAACATTTAAAAGGGGAGAGAATGGCCCCTTTTAAATTTAAAAAAGTCCTTTCTGGGTCGGAGGGGGAAACAAGCAAACGATTTTTCCTCATTTTTTCCTTCCCCGGCCTCAAATTCCCCAACCTCTTTCCCAAGGCGGGGGACACGGTAACTTTTGGTGTCTAGGAATCCTCCCCTCCTTCCCCCTCCTCCTTCCTCCGCTTTCCCCCCGGGCAAAACTTAAAAACACAGCCCGGGACATCCCTTTGGGGAGGGTTTGGCCCCCTGGGGAGCTGAGGGGGCCACCCCCTTGGCACTAAGGCTTTTGGACCCCAAACCAACGGGAAAAAATAAGGGACCAAGGGGAAAATTGTAAAAACTGTCGGCCTTTTGTGGTTTTTAAACGGGGGAAGATAGGGCCCGTGTCCACATCTGTTTTCCGTCCCCCTTTTCTCCTCGCTGGGGGGGACCTTTTTTTTTCAAGTGCCCCAAAGGGACGATCTTTTTTCCAAACAAAAGGATCACCACAAAAAGGTCATGCGGAAAAGGGGGGGAAATTTCCCTGATTTGACCCATTTTTTTTAGTTTCTTCAAAAACGGGGAAAATTTTTGGGTGCAGGGGCCTCTTTCTCACCTGCCCCCCAACTCCCCTTGGCCCCCAAACCCCTAGGGTTCCCCCGGACCCTGTTTTTTGCCCAGGGCCAGGGGGTCACTTTGGGAAACTGCAAAAAAGGCTTTGGGGCCGCTGCTGCCACAATCGCGGAGCATGTGGGAGGGGGGGAATTTCAGCGTTTGCCAACTCCAACAATTTGAGACATTTTGACGGGGGGGCCGAGGGGGACGTTTGGCAAAGCACCGGGCGGACAAGCAGGGGGGAACGGGCCGGGGGAAGAGCGAAACTTAGATTTTTCCGGTTTCCCTTTCCCGGGCAGGCATTTTCCAACCGGGGGAAACTTTTTAGAAATTTCGGGAAACGAAAAGGGGTTCAGGGGACATGGGGCCGGGCAAGGGATGTGCCCCCCAGCCAACCGATCTTAAGGGGGGGCCCCGGGGCAAAATTTCCCGGGGCCCTTTTAATGGGGCCACACCCCCTTTTTGGGCCCTGGGCACAATTTTTCTTGTCCCCCGGGGGGGCCAAATCGCTCCGGGTTTTTGGGCGGAGGGGCCAAACCCCACAGCTCCTGACCTTTTTGGGGAGGGTTTTTCCAAGACAGTTTAATTTTTCAAAAAACGGGGGGGGTTTCCTTTTTGGGACCTTTTTGGGGGAAAAAGAAACCCTTCAACCAACCCGGGGCGGTTTTGAAGGGGGGCGTTGCGCCAAACCCTTTGAGGCCACCTTTTTTTTAAAAAACCCCCAGGGCCTTTCCTCCCCGGGGGCCCCCCCTTTTTCCCAGGCCTGAGCTGCACAGAGTTTAAGCGACCGGCCGTGCTTACAAACCCCAGGGTGCCGGGGGTTCGGGATGGACTTTTCCCGGACACAGAGGGCAACAAAGCCTTGAAATTTTAAAAATTAACTTTTTGGCGGGCCAGGGCAGGGAGGGCTTTTTTTTGGCTAGAAATCCTGCTGGGGCATTTTGAATTGGGGGCGGGGGAAAAGGGCCATCGGGGGGAAACCCCAAAGGGGTGTCCCCCCCAGAGGGAAAAGGGGCAACATTTCCCAAGGGGCCAAAAGCCGGGCAAGGGCCGACATTCCCCTTTTTGGCTTTTGGGATTTTTTGGGGGGTTAAAGTGTTTCTTCTGTTTCCCCAAACCTGGAAGAAGAAGGCCGGGTTTTGCTAGACGGTTTCCCGGGAAACGGCGTGCAGTGCAATGCCCCAACTAAGTTTTGGGTGAACTTTACCACCCATTCTTTATAGGAGCTTTCCCTGTGTTCCCCCGGGGGGGGGGCCCTCCCCCCCCCCCCTACCAAAACCCCCCACCCCCGTGACTTTAAAAAGGGGGGGTAAAATGCCCTTTTTAAAATTCTCTACCTAACTACATAAAATTTTTCCAATCCTAATCTAACAAATTTTGAAAGGACCCAAAAGCTAACAGTAAAAGTTTTTCTTTTTTGGGTTGAAAAAATATTTTTAATTTCGCGGAGCATTTTTTGGCCACAGGCAGAGCGCAGGTCCTACCCCAAATGAAAACGCTGGGGAAAACACGATCATGAACGGGAAAGCGCTGTTCAAAAGAAAAACGAGGTCATGTTTTTTTTTCCCCACCCCAATTTCGCAACCATACAAATACCAGTCATGACGTGGGCACCCCTTAATCTCCCCCTTTGCTCTTTTTCCTGTAAGCTAATTTGCTGGCCCCCAAAAAATGCCCGGGGAACCCCGGGAAAAGGGCGCGATTTTAATAGTGTTTGCCCAAAATTTTAACCTAAATTATCGCATGATCAAAAAATTTCAAATCAAAAATAAAAACGGTCCCCGATTTCAACTTTGTCGATAATAATCGCTCAACACTACTTATAACCAATAATAACCTTGCTGTTACTTAACCCTTCACAAACATGTACGCCCCTCACCTTCTTTTTTCCCTTCCCACCCTTCCATTTCGATTGAAAGCCCTCACTGGCGGGGCCCCTCCTCCCCCTTCTGTCCCAAGTTTTTTTAGTTTTTTAAATTTTTGTCCCCCTTTGTATTTCGTTTGCCCCCAAATTTTAAATTATGAAACCCAAATTACAGAAACCCGGGGAAACCAAGGGGGGCCCCTAAAAAGAAATAATAATAATATTAGTTCATTAGTGGGATACAAACTTCATATCCCTCCCTTTATGCACATCTTCTCCCCTCCTTTTTTGGGGAGGGAACTTAATGGACATTTTTTTTTTCCCAACCATGCTATTAACTATGAAACTAAAATGTATACCAGCCGGTCAACCCTACAAATATAAAAAATTTGGAATTGAAAATTTATTTTAATTTTAAATTTTTTTAAATTCATCCCCTTATAATGTTTTGCTTTAAGAAGTTTTACCATATAAATTTTGGGTTTCATATAACGAAGGGGATTTTTAGATATATTTATATTTCCTAAAAAAAGTAAAAGCTGCATAACCAAATAAAAATAAAAATTTCTTTTCACCCCAATGTTTTAAAAAAGGGAAGCTTTATTTTTTTTTCCCAATTTTCAATAAAAAAATGCTTTTTTTTCCCACGGGGCATAGCAAGAGCAATACGAAATCTTTAAAAAAATTAAACCTGTGGTATCCACGATTTGAATACGAACAATGAAACCATTTTTTTTTAATTTTTGAATACGAAACCCCCATTGATATAACTTTTGGCTAAAGAATTTTTAAAATTAATTTTTGTTTTGGGCAGGGCCCTTTAAAAAACCCAAGGGAACTTCGTTTTTTAGAAATATTTTTTTGGAGAACCATATAAGACGTTTTGGCTACCTGGGATCCCTTAAATTTCAAATTTTTTGTGATTCTACTAATTGATAATTTTTTGGTCAGTAGTGGGGACGACCCCAAGGAGACTTCGAAATCAACTTATCAGAAAAATTTTAAAGGAAGGGTTTCCATCAAACGGGGAAAATTGCAAAAAAAATTTAATCTCTGACACTTCCAAACTGACTTTAAGAATTTATTTAATAATTATACTAATTAAAACCTTTGTATCTACTTTTCAGTTATGCCATTATTTTACTGGAAAATAGAAAATTTCAGAAATAAACCGGGCTTGGGGAAAAAAGAACTGTGTTTTTAAATTTTTCATATTTAAACGGTATAATATGCCCAAAAAGGGATGATGTTTAAAGACGTCAAATAAAAAGGGAAAAGGATTTTTAAACCTTTTTGGGGGCCCAAATTTTTCACATGACGAAATTTGGGCGGCCGAATATTTAAGGCCCTTGCAATTACGCCCGGGGTTAAATTTGGAGTCGCACTATTAGCACGGAATTTTCCCACGGCCGGGGAGGAGGGGCAGTCCGGGCCCCCCACTGACATCTTTAAATTTCGGGGGCGCGTAATTTGCCACAAGAAAATTTACATTTCACTTTATTTTTCCCCGCGAGTATAATACGATGGGCATTGAAACGAGGGGGGGAAAGGAAGTGTAATCCTTTAGAGGGGGCCCGAATCCAAATTTTCTGTGGGAACTATGGAAATCCGAAATTTTCGGGGGGCGGCACCCTCGCTGGGTATTACAGCGAAAATACTTTCAAAAATGTCCCGTTGAAATTTCCCCTTGGGGAACATACCCTTTTGGGTTTCATCAGGGCGGTGTTCAGGTTTTAACTCAAACCCAAAACTTTTAAAAATTTAAACCAAAATTTTAACACATACAACATTACCCAAAGTATATTTTAAATACATTTTCTTTTTGACCCCAAACAAAAATTAAATCGGGGGGGGAAATGATTTAATTGGGAGAAAAAAAAAAATTATTTACTACTTTTGGGTTTTAACGGGTTTAAAGTCTAATATTAATTTAGATTTTTTAGTTTTGGGAAAAAAACATTTTTTGCCCTTTGGGACATTTTTTAAAAACTTCATCTTTCTGTTCCGTTTAAACTACCTCAAATTTTTCCCACAATGCATTGAACCACTTTTTTGAAAAAAGGTTTGAGCGGGACCTTTAATTGATTTGGGCCCAAAAAAAAAAGGGGTAAAATTCCCCTTTAGGGCAACTACTACATAAAACAACAAAGGCTTGGACGGGCCCCACAGGGGAATAGGTGAAACCCCTGGGGGGGGGGGGGGGCCCCGAAGCATGGTAAAACCTGAATTTTTTTTTAAAATTTCATATAAAATCCTTAAAAGGGAGGCGGGAAAAAGGGAGGAAAAACGCAAAGGCAGAGTTTTAGGGGGTTTTTACTGCTTTTACAGTAGCTGAAAGGGGGGGCCCCTACAGAAAAACTCCACCAGGGGGGCCCCCAGAAAAAACCTTTCAACTTAGGGGGGCCTCGGAACCCAACCCCACCAGTGGGGGCCCCTTTATGCACCCCTTAAATCTAAAAAACTGCAGGGGAAAACTGAAAAACCCCAGCCAGTTGCTTTTGGACAATTGTTTGGGCAAGTTTTTGCGGCTAATCCCAAACAGTTTTACCTAAAAAATTTAAAAGGGGCCCCCTTGGTCACTTTTATGTGGGGCCGGTTTTTTCAGGTGCAACAGAAAACGGGCGGGTGTTGGACCCAACCCTAAAAATGGCCATGCACATTAGACAAAAAAAGATTAAAAGTTACACAATGAATAAAAAATTGTCCTTGTGCAAAATTTTTTTTGATGCGGGGCCAAAAAAATTTATCCATAATTTGCCCTTAGCACCATTTAAACTAGCCATACATGTTCAATGCCCCCCAAAGGTTTATGGGAAAACCCTGGAAACATCGAGAAAAATTTCTCCCCAAAAAATTTATTTTTTAAACCAAAAATCTTTTTTTTGGACCCCCGGGGAAACAAATATTTAAAACAAAGCTAACAATGTTTTAGACAATGACAGTCTGTCATCAATTGGTTAAAAAAAATTTGTTAATTTTAAACCCCCCCCAGCATGGAAAGATATTTTTTTTAAGAAATTCACAGAAAAAAATGAAAATTAACCCCTATAAACACGAGCTCAGCTTGCTCTCCTCTTACAAATAACCCAAAAATAAACAGAAACTGACCCCTCCCCCTCCCCCCTATTCATAAAAAACCAATAACACAGAGCTCAGCTTCTCTCCCCCAATCATTTAACCCCCTAAATATCAAAAGAGCTCAGTTTCTCTTTTCCTCAAACATTTTAACCCTAATTTATCACAGACCAGCTGCTCTTCCTCTATCATTAACCCTAATAACCCAGAACCCCCCTCTCCCCTATCATAAAAAACCTAAAATATCACAGGGCCACTTCTTTTCCTCTATCAAATAACCCAAAAATCACAGAGCTCAGCTTTCTCCCCCGTACATATAAACCTATATATACCCTCATAGCTCAGCTCCCCCTCTCTAATTCATTTTAACCCCCAAATTAATATCACAGAGCCCCCACTTCTCTCCCCTCTATCATATAACTCTATTTATAAACAGACTCAGCTTCTAAATTTCCTCTATCATATAACCTAATAATCACAAGCTCAGCTTCCCCTTTCCTCCCCTCATATAACCCTAAAATAAAAAGACTCGGGTTTCCCCCTTTTCCCTCTATCAAATAACTCTATAAAATAAACAAACCCTCACTTCTCTCCCACTATATTTTAAACCCCTATAAAATCACAAAGCTCAGCTTCTTTTCCTCTATCAAAAAACCCCCAATTTTTTCATAAGCTCCGCTTTCTATACTTTTTTTTTTTGCTCTTCTGGGGGATGATTAATGCATTTAAAAAAAAACCCTAGGTCTGTCATGCTCAGGGGCCCACCGAGGTTTCCCCTGTGGGCCAGTCCAAGCCTGATTCTGCTGAAACCTTTTTAAAAATGTCCATCAAAAAAATTTCTCTGCAGATAATCGTTTACATTGTAGTATAACCAATAAATTTTACTGCAATACTTTGGTTCCGATATTAGATTTTTTGGGGAAAGGAAAATTGATTTGCATGGTAGGATTTTTGTCTCATGCATGGGGCTAAAGGAATTTAAAAAGGGTTTAATTCACTTTTATAAAGGCATTTTTTTTAAACAGGAGACGTGGGAACCTTAATGTTCTCCAGAGCAAGATGTGAATATGGGATCAGTGTCTATGTTGACAATAATAACCCTTTAACCTTCATAAGACAAGAGTAAAAAGGTGGTTAAAACCCCGGAAATTGAACAACTTTATTTTAATAATCTTTAAAAAATCTGAGGGAAGGGGTTTTGGGGGAGGGGACCCCCCCGGGATCATGAAAAGTGAGGGGTTTCGTTGTCTCAGGTCTTTTCTTTAGATAAAAAATTAAGGCGACATTTTTATTTTTTGGGGGCCCCTTGGGGCCCAACCAAATTTTTCTGCGCAAAAGAATAATTTTAGAATCCCAAAATTGATTTTTTAAACCCCGGGGGTCTACCAGGCATAAATCGGGGGAACTTTCGGGGGGGCAGAAAACGAAAAATTCGACCGGAAACCACTTTTATTTTGGGGTTTTACCTGTTCCCCCAAAAAAAATTTGCACTTGGGGAATTCCCCTTTTACTTTTAAGCTTAAATTTTATAAATTCTTTACGGTTTAAAATTTGCCCCCCGGGTTTTCCCAAACCCCCCCCCAAAAACAGGGGGTTCAACAAAGTCCCCCGCTGGTGCTTTTGAAATGCGCCGATAATGGGCTACCGGGGTAGTAAAAAATATAAGAATGGGGCAAAGCTAGATGCCCGGGCTAAAAAGGGAACGCCAGACTTCGGCACTTTTTCCCATTAAATACATGTGGGCCCTAAATAAAAAGGGAAAATAGTAAAGGGAATCCCTTAACCTTGTTTTCTAGTGTCAAAGAAATAACAAAAAAAACCCTTAGGGTGACATGTAAAAAAAAAACCCAAAGGGCTCCCGCCAAATTCGGCGGTTTTTTCTCCAGGTAAATCTAGCACAGCCCCTTTTTCTATAGTTTTAAATCCCCCGGTACACCCAGAATCAGGCGCCTTACAGACGCCTGTGGCACTTATAAAAGGGCCTGTTTTTGGGGGACGTGCGGAGGGGGGGTTCACAAAAACCATATGAAGCAAATAATTTATAGCTTCAGTACGGCAATTCCGGGGGCACATTCTGCTGGAACGGGGAAAAGGGCACTTTCAAAAATGATTTACCTGAGCCAGAATTAGCTCAGTCATCTTAGCGCTTGAATGCACTTGATTTATGACCCGCAGTAGAACAGGTTCATAAATCAGGCGCATTCTATACTATTGTTATGCGCATAAAAATTGTCATCTAAATGCCAATAATCATACACGTCACCCTTTGTGTTGAACACACAGGGCAATTAGGATACTAAAATTCCAGATAACATTTGGACAACAGATAATATAGTTAATGAATACACCAATAGAACAAGGAGGCAAAGTCTGTATTATGGATATGAATAAGTAATTGATTATACTAGCTAGTGTCACGCATTCAAAAAAGCTAGAGTATTAAAAGGCGTTTTTATAATGTAAGAAAAAAGAAATATACATAGATACTCCTTATTGTCGTCCTTATTTACTCGAACATTTAACTACTTTAAAAATGGACTATTGTCAATCAATTGCAATCACAGACTAGATATAAAGTCAGTTAGTTTAGGTTTTCATTCTGAAACATTGCTGTGAATTTGGGTTGTACTTTCCACAGTGGGCGAGAAGATGGGGAGTGGCAGTTCACCCCAAGGGGCACTGTTTTATTGCCAGCACAGCCCACGTGTCATATGCAGGGCCGTTCCTAAGCCCGGGCTGGGCGGGCAATCGCTGGGGGCGCCGGCTGGCCAGAGAGCTTAGGGGGGCGTCGTCCGGACGGAGAGCTGTGGGGGGGGGGGGGGGGGGAGGCGTTATTAATGTCAGGTACGGAGGAGGCGCGCTGTGGGCGCCGCACTACACAAGCAGCGGCAGGGAGGGGGCACTGCGGCGGCGCCGCCGTTTGAATTGCTGTGAGGGGAGGGAAGTTATGGGCGCCGTTACTGTCAACATTGGTGATTCATGGAGCCGCTCCTGTGAATGGCGCTGCGGCGAGTACGGACTTACGTCCCGCCGGTACTTGTGGGCGGTGCACGCACTCACACTACGTATCAAGCGTCAGGAACAGCCCTGCCGTACTCAGTGCAGGGAGAAAGCTGATACTGTACGGCAGGGCTGTTCCTGACTGCAAGGTAATTTAGTGTAAAACACACACACACACACACACATCCATTGCATCATGTAATGTCTGTCTATGGTACAAGTAATAGGTTATTAACCTGTTACCTGTATCACACACAGACATTACATGATATACACATTACATGTAATCCCCCCCCAACAGGGGGGCTGTGAGTGGCACATGAGGGGTCACCCCCCTCATGCCCTGAGGATGTGTGAATGGCATAGTTGCCAACTTTTGAAAATGAAAAAGGAGGACATATTAGTGGGCGGCCCGCGGGGGGGATTTGCATGGCCACGCCCATCTTGCCGGTATGTCACACCCCTTCAAAAGCCACACCTACTGCACCTAACTGCATAACGGCTTTGGAAGAAAGCCAGGTAGATGCCCTTATAGCCAGGTAGTAGTCCCCCATAACCAGGTAGTGCCCCTTACAGGCAGGTAGATGCCCTCTCTGTAGCCAGGTAGAGCCAAATTTGTAGCCAGGTAGATGCCCCCTTTGTTAGCCAGGTAGATGCCCCCCATTGTTTGCCAGGTAGTGCCCCCATTGTTTGCCAGGTAGTGCCCCTATTATTTGCCAGGTAGTGCCCCCTCGGTTGGCCAGGTAGATGCCCCATTGCTTTCCTGTTAGTAGCCCCTCTGTTGCCAGGTAGATGCCCCCATTTTTTGCCAGGTAGTGCCCCCTCTGTAGCCAGGTAGTGCCCCCATCGTTAGCCAGGTAGTGCCCCCATTGTTAGCCAGGTAGTGCCCCCATTGTTAGCCAGGTAGTGCCCCCATCGTTAGCCAGGTAGTGCCCCCATGCCCCCATTGTTAGCCAGGTAGTGCCTCCATTGTTGCCAGGTAGGACCCCCATTGTAGCCAGGTAGTGCCCCCATTGTTAGCCAGGTAGTACCCCCATTTGTAGCCGGGTTTAGTGCCCCCATCTAGTTGCCAGGTAGTGCCCCCATTATAGCCAGGTAGACCCCCATTGTAGCCAGGTAGTGCCCCCCATTGTAGCCAGGTAGTGCCCCCCATTATTAGCCAGGAAGTGCCCCAATTGTTAGCCAGGTAGTGCCCCTCTGTTGCCAGGTATTGCCCCCATTGTAGCTAGGTAGACCCCCCATTGTAGCCAGGTAGACCCCCCATTGTAGCCAGACAGTGCCCCCCTAAAACTAATAAAAATAAAATAATAAAATCCACTTACCTGACCAGGCTCCTGCAGAGCGGCCAGCTCCTGCGATCTCCTCAGCGTCACAGGGGACGTGAGTGCAGCCGCGCGTCACTTCCTCTGTGACGCTGACATGTATGTACGGCGCACAGCGGCACCGGACATACAGGGGGGAGGAGGCAGGAGGGAGCGCTCCCTCCTGCCTCCTCCCTGCTCAGCGAGACTCCGGGTGGGTGAGCGGACCCTGCGCCCGCTTCAGCCGCCCGTGGGGGAAACGCCGGTAGTCCCCGCGGCCAGGACCCCCCAAAAACTAGCAGGGGACCCCCCCCTGCCAAAAACAGGAGAGTTGGCATGTATGGCGAATGGTTGTTTAATGGGTATTTTTGCATTTCTGCAGTCTCTCCATGCATTATACTGTGGTTTTTCTGCATACTGGTGTGAACAGGTACCAAGTTAATGTGCAGTCTGTATCATTTAATTGTTCCCTTAGCAGTGGGAGCTTTGAGTTGTTATTCAGCAATCAGATGCACCTGTCATGTTTTCCCAGGAGCATATAAGGCTAGATGCCCGCTCCTGGGCTCAGTTTAATCCAGCTATTGAGCTGCGAACAGGGCCCACAATGGTGGTGTTTTTTTTAAGTAAGTAATGTCCATTTTTTGTGTGTGTTTTTTTGTCAAATATGTAACCCCTCATGTGCCACTCACAAACCCCCCTCCCCCCGACAAGGTTACATCTATGTAATGGCTCTGCGTGGTACCTTTATATGTACGTGACATGTAGAGGTACCACGCGGAGCCGTCACACATATGTAGCCCCCATTGTAACACTCTACTAGCCCCACTGTATCAGGTTACATCTATGTAAGGCTTTGGTGGGTAACCATTTATATGTACTGACATTTGAGGTACACGCCTGGGCAATTCCAGCAACAATGTAGCGCCATAGTGCCTCTTATAGCCATGTGATGCAGAAATAATAATGTAAATTTTTTTGGGGGGGGAGGACGAAAAATTTTCACCTCACCCTGAGTGCTTTTTGACCTAGGAACAGCCCTGATCATATGTGCACAGCAATCAGATGGTGCGGGCTTAGAGGCTGTGTCTGCACCATCTGTGGCTAGTGCAGCTGGAATGCACAGCCAGGTTCCTGTAGTACCAATGAGTTTACATCTCTAAATGCTGCGGTTAGTAGTGGCTGTATGATCAGGTGAAGTGCTGATGGTTGGTAGCCAGAGGCCAAATAACAAGTGCAGGAGCTGTGAGGCAGTGCTGAAGAAAAAGTCTAATAAGCTGCCTGTCACAGGCATAATTAATAGCAATGCAGAGAAAAAGTGGAAAGCGGGACAGCAATTGCACGACAGATTCCAACGGATATCCAGCTTTATTGAGAACACCTTTAAGGCTATGTTCACACGGCTTAATTGCGGGGCGTACTGTACGCCCCGCAATTACGCCGGGTGTTCGCAGAGTCGCGCTGATCGTGACTGCATGTATTGCTCGCAGCGCGAAAGCGCCATGAATAATTGACGTGTCACTTATCTCCCCGGGCGTACAATACGATCGTATTGTACGCCTGGAGAGAGGTGGCGTAATCTATAGTTCTCTGTGGATTGCCATAATGCGCCCCAAAATAAGCCATGTGAACATACCCTAAAAAGCCAGCATCCCACAACAAAAAACAGGTTACGGCTCACGCATTTCGCGCACGTTTTTGTTGTGAGATGCTGGCTGGAAGTTCTATCCATTGGAATCTGCTGTCCGATTGCTGTATCGCTTTCCTCTTTTTCTCTGCTGTGCTGCACGTCTCTCCAGATGACATATGTGCAAGGACAACACACAAGCTGACTTATTTCCAGTGAGCTGGCTTTTTTTTTCTCTGTGATAATTAATAGCAATATAAATTCAAATTGTCATGTTATTTAATCCATATGGTGAACATAGTAAGGTAGTAAAGAAGGTTGGAAAGAGACACAGGTCCATCAAATTCAACCTATAACCAGAAGAGTGCTTATCCTGAGGAAGACAAAAAACCCTATTATATTTGGAGTTGGTAAGGAATTTTTTTACCTCTTGTATGGGACAATTGACATCCATCTAACAATCAAAATAAATCCCTGGATCAACATCCTATCTCAAGGAGCTAGTCTCCATAACCTGTAAGATTATATTTTTAAAGAAAGGCATCTGGGCACCCCATGAATTGTTTAATGAATTCACCATCACAACCTGTTGTGGCAGCAAGTTCCATAGACATCGCTTTTACAGTAAAGAATTCTGGTCTGTGATGATAAACCAGCTTTCCTTTAGAAAATTCCCCTTATTGTTGAAAAAGTGTAAAACACTCTTGTATGAGATCTGTGTATTGTAACACGGAAGGGAGAGGCATGGACCGCACATCCTCACACTATACGTTAATCTAATGCTTCTAAGCTAAACTTTACAAAAATGAACATGAGGTTCATAGTAGACTTTTTGATCAAACAGTATAAGCCCACTTGCCACTTCACGGCGACCTCTTTAAAGTGGGTCCTTACACTAATGCAGTGGTTCTCAACCTTTCTAATGCCGTGACCCCGCAATATAGTTCCTCATGTTGCGGTGACCCCAAACCAAAAAATAATTTTGATGGCTACTTCAAAACTGTAATTTTGCTACATGAGGGGTTACATATGTGTGACACCCCTGAGCGGTACCTCTACATGTCACATACATATAAAGGTACTACTCAGAGCCGTTACATAGATGTAACCTTATACAGGGGACTGTGAGTGGTACATGGGGTGTTACATATATGTGACGCCTCTGAGCGGTACCTCTACATGTCACATACATATAAAGGTACCACGCAGAGCCGTTACATAGATGTAACCTTATACGGGGGGGCCCTGTGAGTGGTTGTTACATTGGGGTACTTACATACATAAATGGTACACGCGAGCGGTATATTTCTACATGGTTACATTACATATAAAGGGTCCACCAAAAAACGGCCAAGAGCCGTTACATAGATGTAACCTTATACAGGGGGACTGTGAGTGGTACATGGGGGTTACATATATGTGACCCTCTGAGCGGTACCTCTACATGTCACATACATATAAAGGTACCACTCAGAGCGTTACATTGATGTAACCTTATACAGGGGACTGTGAGTGGTACATGGGGGTTCTAATATATGTGACGCCTCTGAGCGGTACCTCTACATGTCACATACATATAAAGGTACCACTCAGGGGCCGTTACATAGATGTAACCTTATACAGGGGATTGTGAGTGGTACATGGGGGGGGGGGGGGTTACATATATGTGACGCCTATGAGCGGTACCTCTACATGTCACATACATATAAAGGTACCACGCAGAGCCGTTACATAGATGTAACCTTCTCCGGGGGGAGGCTGTGATTGGCACATGAGGGGTTACATATGTGACCCCTCATGTGCCACTCACAGCCCCCCCACTTAGGTGGGGGGGGGTAAAAGTATGTTGTATATCATGTGATGGCTGTATGTGGTACAAGTAACAGGTTAATAACATATTACTTGTACCACATACAGACATTACATGATGCAGTGGAGTGTGTGTGTGTTTAACACTAAATTACCTTGCAGCCAGGAACAGCCTGCCTTTACAGTATCAGCGTTCTCTCTGCACTGAGTACGGCAGGGCTGTTTCCCTGATGCTTGGTACGTGGTGTGGGCGCGTGATGCTGCGCGCTTTCAGCGTCCTGCGCGCACTGCCCACAAGAACCGGCGGACGTAAGTCCGTCCTCGCCGCAGCGCCGCTCACAGGAGCGGCTCACTGAGCCACCAATGCTGCGCGTAAACGGCGCCCACTGCTCCCCCTACCCTCAGTAATACAAACGCTGTGGGCGCCGCACTATGCAAGAAAGCTGCAGGGAGGGGTGCAGCGGCGGCCATAGCGCTCCTCCCTGCAGCTATTAAGCCAGTGCGGCGCCCCTCCAAGCTCTCTGGCCGGCTGCCCTGCCCGGGCTAGGGGCGACCCCTGTGTTTTGGTCGTTCGACCCCCGCCGGGGTCGCGACCCACAGGGGAGAACCGCTGCCTAAGGGTTTTTGAAATGCCTGGCGCCCCCGCCCCCCAATAACCACATCAATAAGGGGGCAACCCAGTGGTCCGCCCCGACCACTGTGCCAGGCCTAGCCCCCCTGGTTGGGCGCACCCCCCACAAGCTTTTGCCCCCAGCGCAAATGGCCCCACACAGCACCAAACCAAAAAAAGGAAAATTTTTTACACAGTTTTTTAAGTGTAGGGACCCACTTTAAAAAGGGTCACCGTGAAGTGGAAATGGGCCCCTTTTTCCCTTTGATCAAAAGTATACTAAGAACCCCCCTTTTCATTGTTTAATTTTTTGAGAAGATTAGATCAATGTATATTTTGAGGATGTGCGGTCCCTGCCCTTTTTTCCCCTTTTGTTTTATAATAAACTATCTTTGCACACTGGATCAGCACTCCCCCCATTTGGCCCAGGTGTTTTTTATTTTCAGTGTCGGATAGGGGTTAAAGCCCTGCTCCTTTCAGTTGTTTGCGGGACCGGAGGGTAAGCTGTGTCACCTTTCCTTTTTTTTTTGTTGGTTGTGTGTGGCGAGGTTTGATGACCGTGCCCTTTTGAGGTTGCTGCAGCAGAGCCGGCGCAATCTACCAGCAGTGGTGCGGGACCAACCGAGTTTTGGGCCCTGCTGCTGGTGTGGTTTTTGGGCAGCCACCGAAAATGACCCGCACATATGCAGTAAAGCAGTTACACATTACTGTGTAGGGACCCACTTTAAAGAGGTCACCATGAAGTGGCAAGTGGGCCTATACCGTTCGATCAAAAAGTATACTAAGAACCTCATGTTCATTGTTATAATTTTTGCTGAGAAGCATTAGATCAACGTATATTTTGAGGATGTGTGGTCCATGCCTCTCTCCCCTTTTGATCTTTGTATTGTCCTTTCACATATTTGTACATAGTAATTAAATTGCCCCTGAACCGTCTTTTTTCCAAGCTCAATAACCCATAAATAATAAAAAAAAAAATACTATATGCATGTTCATTGTACATTCTTGAATGTGGATCACTGCTATTATTAAGACATATAAAGAAGTAGAATAGGGAAGAATACTTGTAATCAGTAGTTACCATCAACTAACAGCAGAATTAAGATTAACATATTGATAAACAGACATACATAGGGCTTGTTCACACAACGCTTTTGTGATCCATTTTACGGATCCGTTTTACGGATCCGCAAAACGGATCTAACAATTGTCAGTGGGATTAACATTGAGTTCAATGGCAAAAGCGCATTGCTGTTCTCACAGGATATCGGCGATGCACTTTTGAGGGCTCTCCTGCACTGCGCTTTTCGGATCCGATTTAAGAATTCTTCTTGCGTTCTACGCAAGTGAAAGCCCATAGGAGATAATGGAGTCCGCTTTTGGCACCTGTCCGAAAGCGCTCCACACTCTGGGCACGTATTAGCGGCGCTTTGGTTCCTGACAGCGGATCCGAAAAGTCAACGGAAAAGGCGCAAGGGGGTCGGCAGGGGGGGATTGGGAGGTGATCGGCTGCACACAGGTGGATAATGGGACGTGACGTGACGTTGGAGGAGGCGGGGTGATCGGATGTCCTCGGACTTTCACCAAGTCGGATGGACGGACTGGGGCTGCACACAGGGAGATGGACGGACTGGGGCTGCACACAGGGAGATAGACTGGGGGAAAAATGGGGCTGGGGGCACACAAGGGGATGGAGGGAATGGCGGGGCTGCACACAGGGAGATGGACTGGGGGACGGGGGTCTAAAGACGGGTCACAGGGAGGAGGATGGGGACGGGGGGACTGGGGCTGCACACAGGGAGATGGACGGACTGGGGCTGCACAGAGGACGAGGGAGGGACAGGGGGAATGGGGACTGCACACAGGATGGACGGACGGGGTGACGGGGGGATGACGAGAAGGAGAGACGGGTGGGGCCAGGGGATGAGGATGGGGAAAAGAGAGAGGGGACGGAGGGAAAAACTCTGATAAATCCGTAAGGGGGATCCGCAAAATGATGCTGCAAGGGAAGGCATTACACAATATAAGTAGGGTCCAAAAAATGAGAAAACTGTATCTAAACTCCATTGAACCATTTTTCTGATCGACTTTAATGATGCAGTTTTCACAGATATCTAAATATCTGTCTTCATCTAAGGAAAGTAGATTGACAAGGCAATAGGAATTACATTAATAATAATTAATGGTAGTCATAGATGTCTAAATATGTTTTGTTGTTTTGTTGTTTTGTCGATTGAATATACATTTCACTTGATTTTCCTCAAAGGAAGACGAGGAGTAGGATACTTCACCCGTTTTGATTGTGTCATGCTTCTAATCTGTAATCCTGTCTTTTTATTATGTAACTTTCTTATATAGAAGGATGACACCAGTTCCGCAGAGTACTGCTGCCTGCCTTTACCAGAGTTAATTAAAGGGAAAGCTGACAATGCCTGTCCATGCCCATCTGAATATGTTGATGTAAGTCACTATAATATTGGACAACTTAGCACATGCTTAAATATAGTTTACTGTAACTGAATTGCAAGCACCATTTTATCTGTTTTCTATAATGAGGACAGGTATGTAACCTAATAGGGCATCCAGGGTCAATGTGTTATATCTCATAGAGGACCTGTATTGTGTTTCAAAAAACAGCATCTCTCGAAATCCATGTCAAGGCAGCACTAGATTGATTTTTTTTCTTGTAGAGCGCACCCCTGCCATTCCCCTGCAATCAGTGTCATTAGTTTTATTGCCGGATATGCTAATAAGGGTCGAGACTGAGAACAAGGCAATCGCCAAAAGGCAAAGGTGATCCAGCAGCTGAAGTAATTTTAAATGTTTAATGTTTTAACATTACTTTGTTTGCCGGGTCACCTTTTCTTTTTTGAACTTGTGGATTTGCTGTCTCATAGCAGCCTCCGTGCAGCCTGGGAGTAGTCAGTTGCAAGACTGGAAAGCTGTCTGTTTCTACCTATAAACAAGGCAATCACCCCTGCTCACCTGGGAAAGCATTGAAGTTCATATCCTACTGAGAAGCGAGCAGTGCTGTCTGTACAGAGGCTTATTGTATAGACTGTCTAGCAAGTGGTCACCACTGTTCTGTTCTTAACAGGTCATGAACCTGATTGCTCTTCTCATTGGGAACTGAGCAGTAGTGACTATCGTGGCAACTCCTTAGGCCTTCACTAGCATTTTGAGTGATAGGAATATAAGGAAAAAAGGAAGAATAATTGGAGCATCCGGGACCCCTGTGCTAGGTTTGGCTTAGTAGGGCTAAGTTTAACGCACCATTTTTCATGCCACATTGTGAACTGCGGCGTGTATTTTTACTGAGAAAAAAACTTATGTTCCTGTCACTAATTTTACATGTATGTTACATATAGACCTTGTCCATTACCCCAGCAGTAAACTATACAATGAAAATCAGCACTTATAATTTTGCATTTTCAAAAGCGCTGATCTATGCCTGACAGTGTAATACCTTATAAATAACAGACATACAGTTACCAAATAATACATCTATACATGGAGCAGATATACTATATGTATTATATTTACTAAAATAAAGTCCTGCCGTACCAAGACCCAATGACAATAGTACTTAAGGACCAAATAATAATGCCAGACCATAACCAAATGCGTTTGTCACATAAGACTATTAGTTGTACATAGGTGCTCTGCAGACATATAAGTGATTACACCACACTTACATGCAGTGACTTACAACTGACGTCTTCTCTGATAGGGTTCGTTCACTTTCCTTTCTCTTCTCCATCCAGCCCAGAGCACCATGATGACTTCTCCTGGCCACAACTCCTCTCTGCAGAATTTGCCACACAAAAATTTTAGAATCCTCACTTTTCCAGAACCTACACACCTAACTACCTATGGGAGAGGGTGGTGCTTGGGTGGGTTATATACCTCCCTACCTAGTGGGGTTTTATATAAAAAAAAAAATCATGCACCATCCTCACAGCAATCCACTTTCCTTTGATAGGTAAGCCAGGTATATGCAGTGGTGATGGGGAGTTATCCATCATTCCTATAAAGCCCTCCATTAGGTATAAATAAAGTAGAAAGGTTTATAGGTCAGCACGGTAAGTAGGTAGCTATACAGGTCCCCCAGTAGGTAAGTAGGTACACAGGAACCCCATGTGGGTAGAAATATAGCCACTTTCAGTAGAAGGTATATAAGGCCCCCACATTACCTACCTAATGTGGGGACCCTATATACCTTCTACTGAATGGTTCCTACCTCACGATCTCCAGGCCAGGAGTATCCTTCATGTCCATTGAGCATTCACAGCGTAATCATTCTTTGACCTGCGGCTCCATCAGCCTTCTCAGGTGGAGATGGTGAATGAACCGCAAGTGCAATAGACTTTTTATCTTTTTGTATAGCATACTTGGATGCACTTTTTATGGCCATAAAGTTGGCATAATAAATGTGAAAATAACTTGTTAAAAACCATATGAGTGATTTATTTATATGTATTGCAACAGTATAGTGCAGTGTTCCCTAACTCCAGTCCTCAAGCCCCACCAACAGGTCATGTTTTCAGGATCTCCCACAGACTGCACTGACAATAATGATATCACCTGTGCAATGCTAAGGAAAGCCAGAAAACATGATCTCTTAGTGGGCCTTGAGGACTGGATTTGGGGATCCCTGGTATAGTGGATGACATACACTCAGCGTTTCCGTGGAGCCGACGTGTTTGTGAAGCTCTGCTATACTAATACAGCAGAGCAGGTGGCACACGAACTCATCAACAACAAGACGGAGAGGCTCTGTACGTGCTCCCGTCTCCGACCTGCATGGAGATGCTGCTGATGTCACCAGCGCCGGCAGCCAGTGAGAGATAGATAGCAGGTCAGTGGCTATAGTGATCAGAGGAGCCGATGCAGCTCCTATTACAAGGAATATCTAAAAATCAGTAGGACATTTTTAATCAACACCTATTGCAAAAAAGCTTGTTCTTTAAATATCTTTAGATTAAAAACCAATCATTGTAGCGAGAGAACTCCTTTAAGTTACAATAGCCTTAGGTTTCAATATTTCCAACATGCAATGGACATTCCTGGACATTGTATGTTGAGTGTGATTTCAGGACAATGTTATAGACACTAGCAATAGGCAAAATAGGCCTGATGTATGAAATGGGCTGCGCCAGATTTTTGTTATGGTGTCCAGCAACAAAAATGAAGTTGGCCTTGTCCGACGTATTATGAAAGATTTGCATGAAAAATAGACACAACGTCTCACATCTGTGACAATTTTGTTGGCGAAGTTTCCCCTGGGGCTTGTCACGCCACGTTCAGAAGTTTAGAAACATTTATGAATGTTGTTCGACAGAATGTGTCACAAAAATAGTGCACTTATCCTTTCTATTTTCAAAGTGGCGTGACTGATATAAAATGTGTCTCACATATATACAAAGTGCGACACTTTCATACATATTGACCAACGCTACACTAACCTAACAAGACATGTCACTGTCTGGCCTGAGAGATTTAATACATCTGCCCCATTGTATCACATTATGAATATTTTACATAAAACATCTGTGTCAGTACAGTGCATGCAGTGATTGGAGGTCTAGTAGCATTTCCCTACAGTACAGTACAGTGCAGTGCTACATGTTCTGTATGTGTCTGGATGATCACCTCCATTGGGTTCCATCTGAGGGTGACCCCATTTTCTTTTTTCTGGTACATTGCGTATATAGAACTTGACCTGTTTTCCATAGATCTATGGTTTTAACATACATTGGTCATCCCAGATCCAATTAATATTGTATATTGAGGACTTTAGCTCTCATGCGAACGCCTTATCAGACAGTCCAGGGACCAGTTATCTCTTCTGTATACAAAAATAAGAGATGAGGCTGAAGTGGGGAAAACAGGTGAAACATGCCATATTCAAGTCGTATAATGGCCAAGAATATCCCTCGTCTTTATGTTAACACTTATGACAGATCATCTTGAAAAGTTGTTTAAAATTTAATGTATGATTTAACTTTTTAGTAACTGTATTTTATCAGGAACAGTAATACATTAAATATTAGAAATCCACTAGGAACATCTGTATCCACTTTTGTAATTCACTAAGAATATGTTAACTTTTTAATAACTGTACTCGCTAGGCACAGTCATATATAAAATATTTCTAATCTTCTTGGAATATGTTGACACATTTATTTTAATGCAAAATAAAACTGGTCATATCAGTAACTGGCAGTACTGGTGTTCACTTACACCCATTCTGTTGTCTTTCTACATCAAACAAAGTTTACTTTTCTGCCTTAAAGTGATTGTGTGATTATGTAAAAGAAATTAGTTTGGAAGTGAACAGCTCCAAACAGTGACCACAGCAGTCAATTAGTGGTCGGAGCAGTAATGCCCCATCAGCTTAACAGAAGACCATGGTGAGATGCCGGAGGTGAGTATCAAGATTTTTTTTATTTGGCCAGCAGTATCTTAATAAAGGATAATTATTTATTTTTTATATACTAGACAACCCCTTTAACTTTCTTTAACTTCATTCAATTCCCTGTTGTTGCACTTCTCTTATGTCTCTCCCCATAATAGCGCTACACATTTGGTTACATTTCCTGTCCTTTTTTGTCTGTTCAACACCCCATGCCTTAACCCTCCCTTTAACATCTTTTCCTAGCCCTCGTTCCCTGGTCTTTTTCTAACTGTCCTTTCAATCCCCTCACTTTTGGCTCCTCCTCCTGATGGCCCCGTGCACTTTGCTCCTCCACCCCCTACCAGCATCAGAGTGCAGCTTGTCAGGCACCTCAGAAAACCACCTATGCTAGGACCCTCTTTCCCCAAATATACTACAGAAGAGGACACACTCACTATAACCCAATTTTGTCTTCCCTATACAGTCATCTCCTTGAAAGGGGCCACAATCATGACGTTCTGGTCCGGTGAGGTTTCATATGTGGCCATTCTGATAGGCAGCCGGGGGGGAGAGAGGGGTAGGTTCCTTTGATACTCCTTTGACTTAGGCTATGTTCACACGGCTTATTTGGGCACGTATTTCAGCCTGTAATTCATGGCGTACTGCGCGAATTACGGGCTGAAATACGGCTCAGTCATTACGGTAATCCACAGTTCTCATAGAGAACTATGGATTACGTATCCTCTCCCCGCTCGGAGAATCCGCCGAGTGGGGAGACAAGTGACATGTCGTTTACTAGCGGCGTAAACGCGCCACTAGTAATGATAGTCTATGGGCCGGCTAGGTGCGGGCCCCCTTCTCCCTCCCCCTTCCATACGGCGTAATTAAGCCGTGTGAATATCGCCTAACAAAGGCATCAATTAATCCCTTTTCACCATCAGCTGAGCTTCATGAAGTTTCTCAGTAGTGTCTATTTCTATCACAAAATACTTCCCTAGCCAGAACTGGCCTTATGTTGACTATTGTCCTTATTGTTGTACTAAATGTATTATAAAATACAGTTCACACAGTATGGTATCCTAATAACAGTAACATAAACAGTCTAAATAAAACAATACAATACAATTAAATAGCTTGTCCCGCTATTATTTTTCTTAATAAGTTCAAACTGCTGCTGGAATAGAAGAAAAAAACTCAAACTTCTTTGCCTTCATCTCCATTCCGTCGGGGGCTGCCGCTTTCTGCTGTCTCCCCTCGTCTTTTGTTTATTTGCTGCTGCCAGTGGTCAGATTGTCACCGAGATTAAAATTGAAAAGGACAGGGGGATGGCTGTAAATTTTGTCCCAATTTAGGGCCCGAGTGGAAATATCATGCATGATCAGAAAGTAAACAGAAGACTGGGGGAGATGGCGGACAGTGGCAGCACTGGAAGGGAGGTAAAACCAAAGGTACATATGAGATTTTTATTACAGCAGCACAAGTTTATAAAAATAATATGAAGAATTGGACAACCATTTTAATAAGTTAGGTGGTCACAAAGTTATCTGCATAAGTCACACACTCCTAAGGCTAGCCCTGTCCATACTTTTCACAGCAGGTTAAGACTGACCCACAAAAGTAGAAGGGAAATCTCTGGTGCACACATGAGCATAATGAACCTCTAGGCATTGCAGGCCTGGGGCTGCTTTTAAGGGTGGAAGGCAGAGAAGGAGGGGCAGAATACAGTATGTGTAATCATGTACAGTAGCAGTAGAGTGGGCGCTAAGAATCAACTGCACTGCTGGTCCCCAAGAATCAACTCCGCTGGTGGGCCCAGGGTACATCTTCTTAACACATCACTATCAGCACACCTCTTTTTATATATTAGGGTTGTTATGTTATGTTTTGCCAGCAAAAGTAATGAAACAAAGCTACAATAATTATACATTTTCTGCCATGCACAGAGGAGATGGTAGCTTTTATATATTTGAAATAGCCAGTGTCTTACATAAAATATTACAAAATCAATACATAGTATAATAAATAGCAACATATTAACTTCTCTAATATTACTGATAAAATAGTGTTAAAACATAAACACGAATATTTACTAATACAATAAATACAGCAAAACAAGACAGAACATAACAGAATAGGATTAACCACAGACTGTAGTAATTCAGTATCAAATGAAATGCTTAAAGATGCTTTAGACTTATATAACAATATGTAGGCCACATAGGGGCTTTACATTTTATATAACAATTTGTAAAAAAGATATTGAAAAACAGAAGGCCTTAGTTCGGAAACACTTGTGCTGTCTAATACTTAGATCACTTTATGCCTGTGTATTAAGTTAATCCAAGGTGACCTCTCTCAGTGATATGAGAGCAGACAGTTCTCACTACACATGGATGCTGTAATGTATCTGTATTGTGGATTTGCTATTGATACAGTTGCACGGAAAAGACCCTGGATTTCCTCTTTATCTAATTTCTATTGCAGCTGATTAGGCAGTGCAGAAGTCAGGACCCAGCTCTGAGGCCAACATTTGAACAAGTAAAGAAGCTGCTATACAAGATGAATCCAAACAAAGTAAGCCCGGTGGACATGATGATGACTCTGGTAAGTTCATATTGTGAACTGCTAATAATTTTCATTTTGAGTCATTTTTATAGAACACAAAGGCGTTGTCTTAGTGTGAATGACTACATTAACAAGTGTATGGGGTGACTGGGGTAATTGCTTAAATCTTATATGTCATATGTTTTCTAACACCAGGGAAGAATTTCAGGGAAGGAACAAAGGCCAATTGTAATCACTTCTACAAATGCATAAGTTCAGTAAACCCCAGAATGATATCAATAGAATTGATTGGCTGATAAATCTGCTACTGCTTTAGAATAAGAAACCTTTGAAAGCCATAAATTGTAAATAGAAAAAAATTAAAAAAGACACCAATAAACTGATCTTCTAAAAATTTTTACTGAATAAATGTTTTTACTTTAAATTACCATTTAGTTCTTTTTTAAACATTGTATACTTGATCTGGAATAGAGAAGAAAAATGTACATGATTCTATACGGAGTTCAACAAACTCTTGCATTGGGGATAAATTCTAGACCAATGGTAGTCAACTTGACACTTTGTAAAGGAATCCGGTGTGACCCTTGGAGTTAAACATTACACTCAACTAAGGCAAGATTAAGGGATAGACATAGTCAGGTCACACGCACATGTAATGCTGCCAAAAATACGACCCAAATGTCAGCAGAGGAGAAAAAGTTTCCCCTGCTTCTTGCTAAGGAATTCTGCTCTTTTTTTTAACAGTGGTACAACCACATTGTTTCTGCTGCTTCTAGGTGTGTGAGACTGAGGACAGCCACTTTGTGACTGGGTAGAGTCAATACACCACTATAAGAAGTCTTTGGACCTTGGTCAGCCAAATTACAATGTTCTCCTGCCCCTCCCACATATTTCCAGTTCATTGCAGTGTGCAAGAGGTTAAATGGGTTGTGTCAGCAACTACTTTTTTAGCATATCCACTGAACTGCCTAGTGCATTGTTTTGTTTAATCCCAAAATTTAATTTGATTTTGCAGTTTGGGTCGAAGGAACCCAAAATTGACAAGGGCTTCCCCCCCTATAGGGGTTTTTCTTTCCTTCTTTTTGGATTAAATTAGAAAAAAGCAAAAAGAGGGACTTGGTTCTTTTTAAGCCTTTTTTCAAACATGAATAAAAAATGGTAGTGGCTAAAGCAAGTGGAAAAAAACAGAGATGCTGAAAGTTGGGGCCCGGTCAGGGTAGGAGCTATTACGTCAGCTCTGGGTCACAGTGTCTCAATAGGTTCTGTGCCATTTTAGCAAATATTTAGAACTGGTGAGACTCTTTAAGCCAAGTAGTCTTCAGAAAGAGAGTTTACCTGTGGAAGGTCAAAACCCAAAGTTCAAGAGTGAGTGAGAAAGACACAATGAGAGAGCGTTTCCTAAAACCATCTGTGTACAAGACTGCTGGGCACAAGCTTCAACTGAACGGTAGGAACCATGACTTATTTTTTATGTGAATAGACCGGTATTCTCTTCTGAGGCAGCTTCTCAACCTAGAAGAGCCACGAATTTTGTACTGTGAACCATTGGGCCTAAATAGGGCAAAATTTTTGTGTAGTACCCCAAGGGAACAGGGGAGGGGTTTTTCCCCACCGAGGTTAAAAAATCAAGGAAAAAGTTTTTTAGCAAAAATTTTTTAAGAATTTTTTAAGTTTATTTAAAATGTAGAAGGTTTTTTGAAAAGAAAAAAGAAAAAAAGTTGTTCACCTCTTGGTTTGGAAGATTCTTCCCCACCCTCTCTCCCCACATACATAAAGGAGGTGAAACATAATGTAGTAACTGCATAATTTGCCCTTCTCGACATTTTGCCTTATGCTTAGACTTATCTGGGGGCATTGTGTTATGATAGTTGAAAGTGCTCAGGTGAAGAGCCATCGCACCCCCTCCGAATAATAATGGTGGAACCCCAATATAAAAATTTTAAAACTTTAATAAATCTTTTAAAAAACTCACTGAAATTAATCCAGCCACACAGTATGTCAGACAAAATTTAAAAGACAAGTAGGGGGTACTCAGTTTCAGTTGCGGCCCTCCATGGTTCGTACATCAGTCCATTGGCTGCTCCCCCCTCGGGGAGCTGGGGAGCCGACCTCCCGAGTGGGGAAAAAAGATGCACGGCTCTCCCGCTCCCGAGGTGGGAGCAGCCCAAAGGACTGTGACTGAAGGAGGATGGCCGCAAAATGAAAAATGAGTATCCACTATGTCTTTGTATTGTCGACATATGTGTGGCAGGATTAAGTCAGTGAATTTTTAAAAAGATTTATTAAAGTTGTTAAATTTTATATTGGTTCCCCCCACTATTTTTAGAGTATTGTAAGGGCGTGGAGAAATGCCTTTTGAACCCAAACAACGAAACCAGTGTTATTTTGCTTTAATAAGAAGAGCCCTCAGTAATGTCCCTTAAAACTTAGATAGTTAATAATAGGGCCATGTTTGCAAATTTTGACATTATGAGACCCATTCCTGTCACTTAAAGAATATTGCCTCAGATTCAAAATAAGATATCTGGGTGTACTGCCCTTAGGTGGTGTTCACACGTTATATTTGCAGGGAGATCCTTTGGTGTGTAATTGCGCCAAAGTATGCCCCACAAATAAAAGTAAAATCATTTAACACGTCCAAAAAATTATTTTATGATTGTATTTCGCCCATATTGAAACCCCCTAAAAAAGGGGAGCTCTCACTTTTTTCGGGTGCTCATGTGACAAGAAATAGAAAACTATACGAGACAGAGAGCTATTAAAGGTGTATTGCTGTGAACGTACCCTAATTGTGAACCTTGGAAAAACATTTAGGTTACAAAAATGCTCTCTAAAATCTTCAACATTATCATTTCAGGACTTTCCCAAAACCAACCACAGAGATCATCTTTACAATCAGACTGGGCTGCCAAAGAAATGTCAGGGCTCTATAAACCAAAAGCATCTATCCCTCCACTATATTTCTCCCCGCCTCCTTTCCCCTCTCCATAAAAAAAAAATATATTTATTGGCTAAACAGGAAAAAATAATTGCACCATTGAGTTTAGTCTTTTGTTGGAGTTTACAATTAACATTTTATTGCGGGTCATTACATATGAAAGGACTAAAAATACAGCCACCTTATTACTGCATTATATAGTGACTTATACCACCATAATGTTACTGACCAAACTAGTTACCAAGACTAGTATTACAAATAACAACAATTTACAAAGAACAAAAATTTAAAGCTGCACAATTTGGATTTACAGCATACTGCTACTCACCAAATATACAAACCAGTATACCTAGACCAATATCATCAATAACTACAATATACAAGGACCAAATAGTGGCGCCACATCACGACCACATATCACCAACAAAAAGTGAGTAATACAATAGTACTTTTGCTAAATATAAACTGTTACATTAAGATCACTATTACCACCAAAAGTGCCTTATAGTGTAGTTAGCAGTTGTCACGGGGGTCTGACACATATAAGGTTACGGCATTAAACCCCGGGACTCCAGGTGGTCGTTTTTTTCTTGTCGTCGATTTTTTTCCCTTTTTCTTCTCCATCCATCCATAAGTAGGTCTATAGGGTTCCCCAAAATATTAGGTAAATTTATGGGCCCCCTGATTAGTATGGTGGTATATAGGGCCCCCCCCCGTGGTAGTTTTGTATATGGGCCCCCAAAAAAGATAGGGGAATAGAGCCCCCCCAGTAGGTAAAAAAATATTTAGGTCCCTCAGAAGGCAGATAAGTATATAGGGCCTATTTTCAATCCCAAATAAGGGGTTATTAATATAGTTGTAGGCCTCCCAAATAGTAGGAAGGTTTAGGTTATAGGCCCTCAGGATGTAAAAAAAGGTTTTTTTAGCCGCTCATTAGGCAGATAAGTATATAAGGTCCCCCTAGGGAGTAGGTAGATTTATAGTCCCCCAGTAGTTAGTTAAGTATATTGGTCCCCAATAGTTATGTTTGTATATAGGGTCCCCCCAAAAGTTGGATAAAATTTTCCCCTGTTCCACCACATACAATTGAGATGAAAGGTTTGGCAGAAAAATCAGGCCTGTTCTTTTCACCAAACCTGTGAAACATGGGGGCGGTAGCTGGTAATGGCAATCCCACTCCTCCCCCACCCCCGCTTGTTTTACATTTTGTCCAGCAGTGCTGCACTTGTGGTAGTCCTGCAATCAGGTAACATGAAGAACTGAAAAAACATATTAACTGATGCAAAAGTGTTTTGAACAATAGTAGGAGGAATGCATATAGCTTCCTATCCTACATCATAGTATGGTAAATAGGATGCAATACCCATCAATCAACATTAAAGTCAAGTGACCTGTATTATTTTGTTTGGTATAGAATGTAAGATTAGGGTCCATATTAGGGAACAGGGAAAATTTGTCTTTTGTAAAAAGGAAATTTTGTAACATAACTTTAATATTTTTTTCATAGGGCATGCATTAATGGTATAAGGTTTTTAGGGTTTAAAATTCCCCTTATTTTAAACAGGATTTTTTAAATTGGGGAAAGGGTATAAGGGAATTATTAATCCAGCAATATTCTAATGAACACCCACGTAGGGGGAAAAAATGATTTAGCATATGAATATTAAATGACAAACCCAAGAAATATGATAAAAAAACCCTTTTCCATGTAAAACCCCTAAAAAAGGGAAAAAGGGGGAAAGTCCCCCCAAACCTGGGGAAAAAAAAAAAGCCTTTTCAGTGGGGAATTGGGGAACCCGGGGGGGTAACGGCTAAAAATGGCTCTTTAACTAAGGATTTTTTAAAGGAACAGAAATGCAAAAAAACTGAGCTTGGAGGTCACAATAGTAACAATGGTTCAACCACCAGGACCAGTGAAGGGAAAACTCGGGGATATACACCCATTCATCCCCTTTTAACCCCATCATCACCGGGTTAAACCCCCTTTTTAAGGGCCCTCATACTAAAACTGTAGAGATCAAAAATTTTGCATAAGAGGTAGGTGGGATAAAAATATTTTCATTCTTTGTTTCCATGGGGATAGTGTTGCTATTCAAGAACAAGGGTTTAAAAATTTTTTCCCTTTTCAATTTTTTATATAAAAAAAAAATGCGTTTGCATTTTCCCAAAAAACCTTTTTGAGAAAAAAAGGAAACAGCCCTTTAAATGTTTGCTAAAAGGATTTTTATCCTATTAAAGGGAATTTGAATCTAAAATTTTTATACATTGCAAATGTCTTGAAACCAATAAGCTCATACATGATAGTTTTAGGAATATGCAAACGAAATGTTTTTTTATTTTAAAATTGGGAAATAAAGATTTGGGGCCCTTGGTTCTTGAATAGAAACCCACTATAAACATAGTTTCTATGAAGGAGTTTGAACAGTGGAGAATCTGTTGAGTGTTGGTGTGTGAATTACACAGGATGAAAAGTGCCTAAGATATATCTCTACAAAATAAAAATATATTCGACAGGTTCCTATGATCAGGACAAAAGCCTTTGACATAACAGCTCACCTCTTGAGCATTTGAAATCAAGACTATCAATACTATCAAAAACAACAACAGGACCAGCAAGAGAAGCAGGGAAAGAATAATTGTCAAAAAAGCAATTGAGGGGTTTCAGAGGAGGGTTAGGCGGAGTGCGTGGGGGGGGGGGGGGGGGGGGGGGGGATCCGGACAAGACAGGGAGGAAGGGGGGATAGGATGGAGAAGTAAAATTTCTACAACTGATTACACTGCTATGTTTAACATTTCTCTAAATACATGTTGGGTGTGAAGGTTCTTTTTGTTAAATAGGTAAATTATAAAAAGAAAAATGGACCATATATGTACCTGAGGATTAAAATATCTGCTTTTCTAGCTGTATGGAATTGGATGTTTTAAAACACTCTGTATGTTATTCTTTGATATGGATGTCACGTGCTATGTACCTGTTGATATTTTCTGTCTATTGGTCCAAATAAAAACAATTTAAAAAAAAAAAAAGCAATTGAGTAAAAGCAGCTTTAGAAGTGAGACAGGGAAGGTAAAAACAATAGTTAGAGAGCCGTAAGACCGTACTAGTAAGACAATGGATTTAACTGCCAAATAATGGAAAATGGACCCATGAGTCGTAGAGCCGACCTGTTGCCAGGGGGGTCAATGGCAGAGTATTTAAAAAAAGGGGAAAACCCTTGTCACTGAGATGAAAAACTGGAGATCTGCTGTTGTTATCTTTAGCTTTGAAGCTGTAGGAAAGACTATTTAGTACCCCTCTAAATTCGGTGATAGCCACAGAGATTGGAATTAATTTCAACTACTTTAGAGGACACAGTGAGAGGCTAAAGGTCAGACCCACCACATTCTCCACTTTATTATAGCAGAACTCACCCCCAGCTTGGGAACAACCCCCAGCCACCCTGCTGAAAAGAAAGGCATTCCCTCCTTGATTCACATGTCTATTTTCTTTGGGTTTGGGGTAGTAAACAAAAGAGAAGTCTAACTTGAGAAACCTTAATCCACAAAAAATGTTCTCAAAAACTTTGAGGTGAACTAGATACCCCTTTCAAAGACTACATCCAGAGGCAGGCCATGCAGATTGAAGATGTGATTAAAGAAATTGGTGGCCTGGTAAGCCAAGTAAGGGAACAAATTGTACCGTCTTGAAGAAACTGATAAGACCCTAATTATTGTGCAATTGAATGAATAGGGCAGATTAGTAAAAAAAAGTACATGGGACATCAGGTATTGGAAAAAGTTGAATTATCCAAAGAAACTTTGGTCAAAAACCTGTTTTCAACACATAACAGAACACACAACACATATAATTAACTAACTACTGGGGGGGGCTATAAATCTACCTACTGACTAGGGGGACTTATATTTTATTTCCCATGAGCGGGCCTATATACCTTTTTACATACTGATGGGCTCTATATACCTGCAAACCTTCCTATCTACTTGGAGGCCTACATACTATATATAAGTAACCCTTTATTTGGCAGTTGAATATATAGGCCCTATAAACTTATCTGCCTTCTGAGGGACCTAAATAATTTTTTACCTACTGAGGGGCTCTATATACCGATCTACTTTGGGACCCATATACATAACTACCTACTGAGGGGGCCCTATATACCTACCTATACTAATGCAGGCGCCCCATAAATTTACCTAATACTTGGGGAACTCTATAGACCTACTTATGGAGTGGATGGAGAAGAAAAGGGAAAGAGATCGACTCACCAGAGAAGAGAACGACTCACCTGTAACTGCTCTGTAATCACTTATATGTGTGCAGACCCTGTGTACAACTGCTATCTACACTATATGGACATGTCACAGCAAAATCTTTGACATCATAGGAGAGAGAGAGGGATACCAGCAATGATGAGAAATAGGTTCAGTAGATGTGTGATCATCAGAATGCTCAGCTGGTATGGAGAAGTGGCCCCAGCAGTGTATTTGTTTTATGTAAGACAAAGAAACAAAAGTCTCTATAAAGTATAAAGAGACAATAATGGCCACCGTAGCTCTTCTCAAGAAACTGGTATGCCAGAACTTCATGGAGGCTACATTGGTTCAGGAAGCCCTGACAAGTCTTAGGATCCCTATTACAACATTGCAGCAGGTACAGAACATAGCTAATTGGGGAGAAAGAACCAGCAGCAACAGGAGCAGAAGCAGCAGTGGCTATCATATGTGAAAAATGCTAGAGAGACAACACAGCAGCCAGGACTTGACCCTCAGGATTCAAGGTCTAAGCAAACTATAAGAATGCCAACCTGTAGGCAAAGGTGAATCCCCTGGTTTCCTATAGACTTGTGAATGGCTACACAAAGGACTGGAGTCTAAGAAGCCCACCTTATCTTCACCCTTTAACAACCTACACCAGGATCTAGTCTTCACTGCAGGGGATTCCTATGTTACTGCAGTTTGCACAGTCTCCAATAGTCATTCATGTTTTTGGATGTTGTACAGAAGGATCAGGCAGCAGATGTTGTCGATTAGGCAAAGAGGTAGGTTGAATATTATCTTCATGGTATTTAGACAAGAAGTCAGGGAAGGCAGCAGACAACACAAGTAGCCAAGTCAGTACCAAATTAGTGAGCCAAGTCTGTGCCAAATATGCCATTGCAGTACACTAACTATTAATAGACTACAGCTCAGAGTGTAAATGGAGTGTCTCTTTAAATATCCAATAATGGGCAATCACTGGTGGGGAGGAAGTTTGGGGGTCTGTAATCCCAGCCCCAGTGCAAATTCCCGGGGAATTAGGAGCCACCGACTGCTTGCTATACATAGTGGCTCTGGAAAGCAACATCCATGGCCAGTAACAGTTTTTGTAACTATATAGATCTATTATGTGAATATAGTCCAGTCCATTCTCCACCTTTTAGGGCAGATCACCTCCTGCCATACAGGTTTATTTTTTTAGTTTACTAAGGATCCATAGGGGAAACAAAGTTCTTCCATTTACCCACATCTGTTCCCTTTATCCAAGTCTCTTCACTTTGGTTAAAGGGGTTGTCTCACTACATTGATTCATCCTACCTTGGTCCTGTTTTCTTGGATTCATTTTGAATTCAGGGGCGTGTTACTGTCTTCTACTAGGCTGCAGTAGAAGCCAGGTCTGTAACTATAGCAACCAGTGCTGGCAGCCTATCATGAGAGATTGAACAGGTCTGTTGCTATAGCGACCTGAGGAGCTGATGCAGCCCATACAAGAGGGGATATCTCAGGAGAGGTAGGATACTGTTAATGGATACATATTGCAAAGTGACTTGTTTTTGCAAGATATTTAACATAGATAGCAATCCTTGTAGTGAGACAACCCCTTTAAATGTCTTTTTTCAGCCCTACTAACTATGTATGTTGTTCCACTGTACATGTGGCTTGTCAGTACGAACACAAGCTACTATTAAAATTTCTATATGAATGAATGAACTGTATGTGTCACCTGCTGATATTAATTACAATAAAGCATACGTGGGTATCTGACCTTCTTTTAATACCATGACCCCTACTTTAATACACAATAAATTATCACATATCTGAATTACATAAAGACAACATATAATTCACAGCAAGTACAATTTCTTTATACCTACTGTATGTATACAGCTATTTAGTATATAATTTTAAAAGTAATTAAACACAATATTCTTAATTACGCAATAAACTTTTTACCATAACAATTTATTTCCGCTTTAAGATTTGTTTTCTCCTTTGATACATTTCTAGCTCTAACCTGAAAGACTTACAGCATAAAATTTACAGAACAAGTCCTTTGTTTTATGAAGCGCAGATGGTGCTGATTGTCTTATGGCATTTATGTACCAGTTATAATGTAGTATTTATGACATCAACGAAATGTGGGAAAAGCAGATGGCACTGTCACATTACACTGTTTGAATTATACAGCTTAGTCTTTGAGCTTGTATAAGATGTAGCATGATATATTTCCTAAAAGACGTACGTCTCACAAAATTGTAGTTTATAAATACTGATATCTCCAGTGCACTTACTAGGGAGTAAATGCATGTTTATTTCTCTCTATTTCCTAACTGTTCTATTAAGATGATACATAGAGTCAGATGGGCCTGGTAAAGTTAGGTAATGCAAACTACAGTAATTCCTTGTCCAATCTATGGAGGGAGAGAAGAAAGACAATTGGTATAGAAAATGATCTTGCTTACTGTCACACAGTATGAAGCAGTTCTCAGTTTGTACTTAGGGTGACATGTATGTAAGGGACTGTACCAGTATTCTGGTGTCATTTCAGCCCAAAAACTGGCGCTGTTCTCCAAATGTATGAGCAGGCGCCATTTGAGGCAATTCAAAAGTAGGCGCATTCTGAGGCGCTTGCGGCACTTTTTTTAATGCGCCTAAGATGTGGGCCTGTTGCACCTCAACTGTATGTTTCTACCTATTTATGACTGGAGGATGGCAAAACGGGGCGCATTACTGGTGGAACAGCCAGACCAAGTTAAAAGTGGTTTACCTGAGCCTGAGTTGTCGTAGTGGAACTAGAAAGTGCTAAATCTATGACCCGCAGTAGAACAGATCAATACATTTAGCTGCATTCTACACTGCTTTAAAGCTATTTAGAACTGGCCTCTATGCGCCTAGATCACACTTGTCGCCCTCAGGGTATGTTCACACAGCTTATTTTGACGTGGTTTTGGACAAGGTTTTTGGAGCGTTTCTGCTCCCAAAACCTCGCCCAATACCTTGTCTGAAACACGCTTCTTCAGAAGAAGTTTTGGAGGCGTTTCTTGGCAAGGTTTTGGATGAGGTCTTCGACAAGATTTTCACCCATACAAATTAATAGCAAGGACAAAAAACCGCGCCGAGAACCGCGCTGAAAATGCACCAAAAACGTGCCACAAACCGCACCTAAAAAGCGCTTCAAGAATAGACATGATACTTCTTTTTCAGTGCTTCCAAAGAAGTGTGTAAAAACCTTGTTGTGTGTGAACTACAACGAGGTTTTACATAGGAATCAATTAAATGAACTGGGGGCATTTTGGAAGCGTTTTGGGCGAGGAAAACCTTGTCCAAAACCACGTCAAAATAAGCCGTGTGAACATGGCCTTAGTGTTTTTGCATCTGTGCATGGAAAAACCCTTTGGACTCCAGGATAGAACAGGAAAGTAAAAGAAGCTATGCAGTCCAGCACCAGATATGTAACAAAACATGTAGTATTTTATTTCCATAACTTAAAAGGAAATTATAATGAGGCTTTGTTCATTCCCTTCTGATGTGTTTTCAGCCAGTACTAGGCTCTTACTTTTAGTAAGGGAAGATACACGCTAAAACATTTCAAAACAAGCACCACTCAACATTTCCAGGGTAGAGAAAGAAGCTGCTCCTGTTGTAGTAGATTTAAACAACACAATAGTCCAACAGAAAAGTGCTGTGGAGACTCTCACCTTTATGAGTTGTGCACCTTGAGGCTCTTTCCCATCAAAAAGAAGCACCAGGAATAGTCACAATGCTGGAACGGATCTCCACTCAGTCCATTCATATTGATTGGTAAGGTTAGGTGACAATCCATACACCTGCTACTACAGCTATTAGTAGGGTTGTCAATGAGCTTTCCTGGAATCCTGAATAGCAAATTTGTCTAGTAAGAAGGTCCTATGGCATGAGGAAGGGGCACATGACAGGGGGAGTAGTACTGTACCGATAAGGTTAGTGATGGGGGAGAGTTAAGGGCTAGGAATGATGCATTTAAGATGAAGAGCAGTAAAAGAGGACATAGATGAGAGACAGGGGATGGGAGGGTCTTTGTCTGCAGTAGTTCAGCGAGAAGTTGCTAGCCCATCCCCTATTCTATTAGATAAATTTGAATAAATATTGCCCTATGGTCATAGCAGTGAAAGGATAAGCAGGTAACAAAGGAAAGTAAGAAATAAGTTTAACTGAAGGTGATCCAGACATCAAATACCTGTATGGTAACTAGGGGGCTAGGGTAGTGTATTCAGCCCATCGGTTAATTTCCTGTGGGTAGGGTCCCCAGCATGGTGTTAACTCTTTGTTATGTTTGGCACTCTGGCTAGGTGCCGCTGTAACCATCTCTTATTGTGAATGTTAGATCCTGTGTTACACATCTATGCACATTTGTGTCATCATTCCGTATAACCCTGTCTGTGCTGTTAATGAGGAGATTGCTGAAAAGTTTCCTCTACAGAACAGGAAGTGTCAGTCTATTATTAGTGGCCAACTGCAAGAATTCCAGTGACATGGAAAATTAAAAAAACACAACCAAAATTCTTTAAAAATGTATTTAATATAAAAACATCAGTTTAACAATAGGTCAACTTTTTATGACATATTCCATTTAAGCACTTTTTTACAGTTATACTTTCAGTTCCTTGAGGATACAACATTAAAAGGTGCCGTCACTTGTACCCTTTTTTACAACAGTGATGTATTCTAGAACAGTGTACAGTAATGTCTCTGTCATTACATCCTGCCTCAGGCTACTGGGTATGGAGGTAGCTCACAGAAAGGGGGTGGAGGGTACCCTCAATCAAATATTAAAATATAATCTTTAATAACAGTGATTAAAAGACTAACTTACCCTATTAAACCCTTACTCCCTTACCCTACCTAAACAGGGCGCCCACTCTGAAAAGTGCAATCCTGTATTTATGCCTTGCCTTATAGGCCCTGGTAACAATCTTAACTGTAGGGGAACCCCAATATATCAAATAATTGGAACAACCAACATACCTGTTATGGAGAGGCTTAGCCCTTGATAATAGGGTTGCCATAAGCAATTTGAGGATCTCATACAGCCAAATCATCTGGGCCCCCATACCCAGTACTAGTTCCTATTATCACTATTTCAGAGGGCCCATGACTGCATTACTGCCGATATTGCCCTGATGGTACCCCTGCATGGACCAGCTCCATAGTCCATTATGGCATCATGACATATAGTTGAGTCATTCATTGGTAAGATGGATGCAATTTACAAGTCAGTTTCTGTTCAAATTATTTGTAGCTTCTTTTTTCCGTAGTGTGTGAATGACATATATTTCAATTCTATCTGCATCTCTAATACATTTAATACATTTTCATCACCAAATCTGCTGTGGGTATGCAGCATTTACTTCCCGTGTGCATTTGAAATAACAATTAAAAGTCACATCTAGGACACAATAATACTACAAATGTTATAAGCAACGGTTTATAGCCACTAGGAGACATGCAATTGCTTAAATATGGAGGCCCCAGACTGTCAATGCTGTCGCGATTACCAGAAGAAATATTACGCTTTTGTTGTTCATACAGCTTTTAAAATTAAATTAGTCTCTAAGGGGGATAGGCAAGGATGACATACATATTAGGAAGAAAGACATAACCTTCTATCTAAACAGTTGGTGTGGATTTTCTTTCACTAATGAATACTTAAAGCCAACATTTGGAAATAAAATTGTTGCTTGCCCCGGGCTACCTTGCCGTTAGCCATATTTTGCACCTACATGGAGAAATTCGTGATGAATTGTTCTTATATTGGGGAAGGATAAGAATTGTTATTTGGGGGTTTCCAGGCTTGAAACTTTACCCCAAGACATCACAGCCTATATACTATATGAAGTATCTGCACAAACTGTTTTTGGAGATGCTTAGGGAGGTGCAAAAAAAAAAAAAAAAAAACCTTTAATTGTTGTTGTGTTGTTAATAAACTTAAAAGGCATACATCCCAAGGGTGGGTCCCTATTTGGAGGGACAGTCCTATTTTTAACCCTTGTCGCTCTTAGCTCTATAGCTGTCCCTCTTTGATTCATTTGGGAGACAGATTTGCGTAAATTAAAACTAACTACTTGCATTAATAAAGTATCCGATTGCTTTCCTCTAGCTGTATATAACATAGGACAACTTAATATTTTCATCATTGGATACAATAAAATCCTGGAAAATGTGTCCCTAAAAAAGTTGGCATGTATGTGTTTGGCAGTTATGGTTTGGTTAAGAGGTGATGTCTTTCTTGGTTGTGATGTCATGTGTCATTGGGAGTGGCGTTGGTTAGGAGGTGTTGTCTTGGTGTGATGTCATGTGTTTGGGCCATTGTTAGGAGTTTAGAGGCGGTTTTTTTGCTCTTGGTTTGTGATGTATGTGGTTGGGCAGTGGTTTTAGAGGCGTGGTTACACGAGTTATTGGACTTGGATGATGTCATGTGTTTGGGGGGCATGGATTTTTTTTTAGATAGAGGTGTGCCTGATGTGTCCACTCTTTTGACGTCTCTAAAAGTTGGGAGGTAGCATAAAAAGGGTTTTTGAGCGGGGAGAACATGTACTCTGTGATGGGGAATTGGGATAGTTTTGCCGGCGGACACATCGGCGGGGGCGGAGATAGTGCCTGGACCTTTAGCCGGGGCGGCGCGGGCCGGGACAATAGTGCAAGTCAGGAATGCTGTTATTTGTGTGTAGCGCTGCTTCGCTTTTTGCAACCCAGCGGATTTTGCCATGCCTGACATCACTTGTTCACGGGGGCATAACTACAGGTCGCGGTTTTCGGTGGTTGACATTAAGGGCAACCAAAGGCCACGCTGTTATTGGGCCTGCAGCCTTTTTCTTAGGCAGGAATGACATACCATTTTGGGCCCAGGATCCACCGGAAGGTAGGGGAAGGTAAACGAGGGGGAAGAGATGAAGGATAGTGAGGACATCGGCACCAGCGGATGGATCGCGAGGAGGGGGAGCGATGAAAGGAGAGGGAGGAGAGAGACGAGGGGGGAGGTAGCGTTGAATTAATAAAAAATTTAGAGGACTGTGTTGAATTATAAAAAATTTTTTTTACTATTATTTTGAAATGCGGCCAAAACAGCCAAAGGCAACCAAGCACACCACGGCAAGCAACCAGGCGCAACATGCACAAGCAAAACAAACAAGCAACCCTACCCCCCCTAAAGACCAATTTTAAAAAAAAAAAAACTTTAACCCCAGACACCCTCTTGTTTGTAGTTAAGAATTTCATGTGTTACTGTATTGAAAGATTGATGGTTTTTTTGAAGACTTCCTTTTCACACAGTTCTAGCGAGAGGGTTTGCCTTCCTTACTGACATTCAAACCAAAAATCAGCCCAAAACAACAACAACACAAAAAATTTTTAATGAACAGTTTTTTTATAGGAAACTTCACGGTGTTATCTGTCTGGGAATCTTTTAATCAGTAAATTTATAAATATAACAACCTTTGTATTCTGAGTTTTGGTGAATTAGAAATTTTGAGAAAATTTTTTTTTTTTTTTTTTTTTATTTTTTTTTTTTTTTTTTGTTTTTTTATGAAAAAAGGGAAATTAATGTTGTCTCTAAAAATGAGTTTCTCATTACTATATACGTATTGTCATCTCATATCACAGGGATATGCAACAGTTTATGATCTGAGGGGGTGGGGCTGGGCTGACCTTGAGACCAAAACAGAAGTCCCTGGAGAATATTATGTGATGATTTACCTCTTCCACTGAGAGGTCATGCTCCCAGCTGAAAATTTAGTGCCCATTCTTTTATAAAAAATGACATAAAATGATATACTCCAGCATGCTTAGAAAGGTAGCATTAAGCAGATGCATCCGCAGATTTTACTTTAAAATAAAAAAATTATTAATATTCCATAGTCTTAATCACTGGGCACAATGATTAAAGACTATGTATTAGTCGAAAGCGCGTCGTTGCAATCTTAGCACTGGTGCTGTTTACAACTTTCTCTACCCTGTATTATCACATTTTTTATGGAATATTTAATACATTTTTATTATTTTAAAAAGTATAAGCTGCGGTTCATCTCTGCTTAAATGCTACTTCTAAGCAGCTTGGATGTATATAATTTTATGCCTTGTTTCCTGCTGCTTTTTCATCCGAGCTGAAGATGTCTGGGAGTTCTCCGGTGCTCTGCAAGCGTTTTAAACAATTAGGTACTATTAATCACTCATTATATCAGTGAGCTGACAAGTGACTGTTTTCACATTCTTTTAAATAGAGGGGGCACATTGCACTTCCTTTCAAAGGCTCATGTAGCAACAACTTATGTTTTCTATACATAGATTTATATATTATTTCAATAAGACGTTGGTAATGAAACTTTTTGATGATATTTCAGAAGCTTGCCACCATAATTACTTTTGCTTTCACATACAGTAGTCCTCAACATTTACCAGAGGCCTTATGGTATGAAAACTGTCCAGCAATAAAGACTGTCTTTGGATTTTTTCCAGGCACTATATGAAATGAAAGCTGAGCTCTGTTTTGGTTTGCTATGGGACAACAGACAGTCTTACTGCTAGACTGTCTGCATACATAAAGGCCTGTATGTTTAATAGTTTCATTAGTTTGTAAGGCGAAAAAAAAGACAAGAGTCCATCCAGTTCAGCTGTTGGGCTGTTGTGCTAAAGGTGTTGATCCAGAGGAGGCAAAAAAAACACCCAATGAGGTAGAGCCAATTGTCCTCATTTTAGGGAAAAATTCCTTCCCGACTCCCAATCTCGGCAATCAGAAAAAAGCCCGACCTGTTCATATGGACCCTCTCCTGAATCCTAGACACTATAACTTGTTAGATTATTATGCTCCAGAAATGCATCCAACATTTTTGAACTCGTTATTCAATTCACCATGAACAAGTCCCTCTGGCAGAGAATTCCATAGTCTCACTGCTCTTACAGTAAAGGGAATCCCTTTTCTATTTGTTTATGTTTCGTTCCTCAGACGTAGAGGATGCCCCCCTTGTTCTAGATACAGCCCTGGGTGTATAAATAAATCTTGGCGAGAGATCTCTATATTGATCCTTTGATGTATTTAAATCATATTTATTATGTCCCCACCGAAGCCGTCTTTTCACTTAAACTAAATAAACCCTTTTTTTTTTTTTTTTTTTTTTTTTTTTTTAATCTTGCTAATCTTTCTGGGTACTGTAGTCACCCAGTCCTTTTATTATTTTTGTTGCCGCCTTTGTTACCTGTTCAAGCTCTACAATGTCTTTCCTGTTGCACCTGGTGCCCGAAAACTGTAAACAATATTCCATGTGTGGTCTAACCAGTGATTGGATAATGGGAGTAATAATGTTCTCATCATGTGCATTCCTATCCCCTTTTTAATGCACCCCAGTCCATATTTGCCTTGCAGCTGCTAGTCTCGGACTAAACCGGGCTGCTACAATTAAGTTTACTGTCCACCCAGGATCCACAGTCCTTCTCAAGTCACTTTTTACACCAAGCCTTTTTCCATTTAACATGTAGTAATGTAATGGATTCTCTTCCCCATGTGCATACACCTTGCTAATTTATCTGATTAAACCTCGATCTGCCCATTTTCCCTCGCCCAGGCTCCACAACTTATCAGATCCCTTTGTAATAACACATTATCCTCTTTTGTGTTGATTATCTTTACAGAGCTTTAGTGTCATCTGCAAAGATCGATATATTCTACTGTGTTAATCCTGTGTAAGATCATTAATGAAAATGTTAAAGAGGGATAGGGCCCAATACTGACCCTTGTGGTACCCCACTTGGAACAGCGATTCCAGTCTGAGTATTGTACCGTTAATTACTTACCCTTTGTTTTCTATTCAGTGAGGCCAGTTACTTACCCACTTGCACACATTTTCCCCAAGTTCCAAGCATTCTCATTTTAATTACCAAACCTTTTATGTGGCACGTATCAATGCTTTAGAAAAATTTAGATATATGACATCCAGTGCTCACCCGATCCAGATCTGGAACCTGACTTCCTCATAGAAGCTGATGTGATTGTCTGACAGGAGCGGATCCTTCATAAACCCATTCTGGAACCGGCGTTATACATTTATTTTTCAGTGTGATACTCCGGATTGCATCTTGAGAAAACCTTCATACATATCTTAACTACAACAGAGGTTAAAGCTTACCGGCCTATTGTTTCCTGGATCACTTTTTGACCCTTTTTGAATATGGCACCACCATTAGCTATTGCGCAATCCTTTGGAACATACCCCGTTATTTGACAGCCATGTGATGGGACTACTGTATTGAGAAGCAAAAGTAATTAGTGGTGCAGCTTTGATAATATCAAAAGGTTTCTTTATTACCAATGTCTTATTTAAATAATTTTATAAAATCTATGTTGTTGAAAACATAAGTTTTTGACTCTACACTCTGAACATTTGAAGGAAGTGCAATGTGGCCTCACTCCTCTATTTAAAGAATAGGGACCGCCTAAAGTTTGCTAAGACAGGTTTACTGCTAGGACTGTTTTCTTACATAAGGCCCACTGTAAAGGACATGCGTAGTGGATCGTGGACACAGGCAAGCGGCGGTATTATAAGCCGCATAGGCGAGCAGAGATCTAAGGGCGACCAAAAAAATATCCGCCGAGTAGGTTCAGCTTTCGGCAGCAAGAGATCCCCAGTTCGCTAACCCCTAACATGGACTTGTTGCAGTGACCTAAGTGTGCAAGGTTACAGAACTGTGTGGTGATCGAGCCGTGGAGAGGGGCAGGGGAAAGAGGGCATGGGAAGCCGAGGCAGCCATAAAAGACGTAAATCTCTGGTTACGGCCCTAACGCTCTATCAAACACATGCATACTCATGACTCTCCACTAGCAACCAGCACCAGGTGAAGGGGCACTAAGGATGATGGTGGTAGTTGGTTCCCTCGAGACCACACACTTGATGGTGGGTCTCTCTCACAACTGCTTGCTGTAGGTGGTGTGTGAGGTGCCCTTGGTGTTTCGATGCGGAATAAGCAGGCGGGAGATAAAGGATTAACTTTCAAATCAAGATGCCTCCTTTACTTCACCCGGCAGGATGTTACACACAGCAGTGGATTACATTCCAATTTACACTTCTCTTCACCCAGTCTAAGCCACTCAGTAGACTAATGACAGGAACAGTGATCCTCACACATCCCTTGCATAAATGCCTTCCAGAACTAGAATCTCGGATACCTTCACAAAGTTGGGGGGGTATTTGGGGGACAAAGGTCACTGGTTTAATTGGTTCAAAAAGGATGTTGAGTCTGATGGGACTAGTATTTATGCACAAGGTCACAAGATTCCAAAGTCCTGGGTAGCCCAGCTGAGACCTTTTCTGTTGGTTTAGCTTTTCCAATCTCTAAGCCCACTCCCATGCAGCCAGGAAAGATAATGTTTTAAAGATACAGCCTATGTCAGGATGGCATGATGGGCTGCACCACTGACAGCTTGCAGATGCTAACACTGATAACCTTAAGGTGGAAATCAGTGGAGAAACTAGCTCGCCTGGAGAGACCCAAAACACTAAATTTACCTAACTTACATAACCTCCTACTACCCCCACCCTTGCATCTGTTGTTATGGTGATTCCCGGCATTAGCTCTGAGTAACAGGAACTGGTTATATTTCTGCAAGGCAGCATGACTATACAGCTCTTGCAGGCATAAACACAAGCTGTTAGCTCAATACATTATAGAAATCACTTATCATATTTTATAGTGCAATTATTACAGTATTAGTGGCAAATTAATAGTAAACATTATTAACTTCTTTAGTAGTGTGGAGCGATTAGGTTTTTGGCTATCGTGATCGTCGATGTCGGCCTGCTATCGATAAGGTTTTTCGATAGTGAGCATCGATTATGAGCGATTACCATTAAAGTCTATGGGAGAGCAACAACCCTTTTTATTACACCCAAACAAGGCTGGAGAAGCTGAAATTAACATCCACAACAGTCATATGGATTCGTCCTACATCTTAGGCAACTCACTTAGGTCTATAAAAAGTCACGAAATAAAGTCACAGGCCATGTACTATCCTGTCTTGTACACAGCTCCTGACCATTAAACCTGCATCACCCTACAAATTAAAAAGTTGCAGAAGGCAGTTATGATTTGAAACCATCATCTTACTAGAACTGGGACATTGAGATATCCCTTGTCCGGAAAATCGCAGCATGAGCCCCAAACCTTGCATGACCCCCACATTTAAAAAGTGCGAAAAAAGGGCGTCTTTCAACCACCATTTTAGTTTCCTGGACATTGACTCATACCTGTCCTGGGCCACAGCCATGAGCCCAAACCCTTGCATGTACCGCCACATTTAAAAAGTGCGGAAAAAGGAGCCCTTTCAACACCATTTTAGTTTCACTGGACATTGACTATACCTGTCCTGGGCCACAGCATGAGCCACCAAACCTGCATGACCGCCCACATTTAAAGAAAGTGCCGGCAAAAAGGAGTCTTTAAACACCATTTTAGTTTACTGGACATTGAACTAATACCGTGTCCTGGGCCACAGCAATGACCCAGGGCACGGAGTTACAGGTGGGTGCTTGTGTGCGGTGAAAGCCCAGGCTGGCGGTCAGTCATCTATTACAGCAAGGTTAAAATGCCTGATGACACTAAAGAAACAACGAAAACTGTCGTGCTGAAGCAGAGTGCGGATGCGGAGAGTGTGAGAAACTCCCAGCCCATTCTCTAGTACACAGTAAATACCTGGGTAGCGCTTGCCCCTACCGTATGAGTGAGGACGACCAATTGAGCTTCACTTGGAATACTGGTGGTTAACGCTCCTGTTACACCAGGTGCCCTTTATCTTGGCATTCTTTTTCTTCATTTTACTCAAGTGTGGAGGAAATGGTCTCTGTACTTTGTTCTCTGTCTGTGCTCCATACTCCATGTCTCTGAGATAACCTACATTGGTCAAGTTTTCCTGTACTCCCATTGTACAATTCAGAGGAATTTTTTTAACAGTATTTTGTACATGCAAGTTTTTTAGTACTTTAATTCTAGAAAACACATTTTTAAATAGGATGGAATACCACCATGTCTTGTTTCTCTTTTTTTCCATTGTATTAAAGGGTTGTCTCAATACAGGTATTGATAGCTATGTTAAAGATCTTGCAAAAAACAAGTCCATTTTTGCAAATATGTGTCCATTACATGTCCATACCAACTTCCTGTTTCTGTCAAGCACCATCACCTTGAGCCACTCTTGACAATTGTGCAGAAAACAATGTCTGTAAGAAAACAACATTTTTTAGAATTCAGGACTGTAGTATAGCTGCATGTCACAGGCCAAAATGCCCCAAAAATTCAAAGCAAGACCCTTGAGCCACTTTGGTCATTGTTGAAGAAACAAATGTCTGTTAGATAACAACATTTTTTTATAATAGGATCTGTAGTATTGATTGCATTTCAAAGCAGCATGACCAAAAAAATTATAAAAATGACTTCTCAGCCACTGTTAAAAATTTTGTGAGGGAGAAATGCCAATTAGAAGCAACATTCTATTCCAAAGGACCATTATTATAGATGTATCTCACAGCTACATGACCCCAAAAAATTATAAATATGGACTTCTCGCAGCCACTATTAAAATTAGTGAGGGAGAAATGCCACTTAAAGCACTTTTCTGTTCCAAGGACCATGATATTGCTGTATCTCACAGCAACATGACATTCAAAACCATTGGACAATGGAAAACTTCTTAAGATAAAGTGAGGTAAATGGAATACGGTTGTTGTCATGAAACACTTGCTGTCTTTTACAGTCTCTCTCACAGCAAACCATCAAAATGAACTGTTGGAAAAGAGATAAAAATTGCAGCTAAGAAATGATCATTTTAAAAAAAAGTTTTCAAGAGGGGACCATTTTCTGTTTGAAAGGAATGTGAAGTAGACCGGCAAAACTTATCGGTGACCTCGGCATTGGGGCCACAACATCATCAGAGATCCATGCCTGATTCATCTTGATGAAAGTCAAACGATCCACATTATCTGTGGAAGCGGATGCGTTTGTCTGATAATGACTCTCCAGCTGTGCTGAAGGTAAGCCGCTCCTAAGACTATGACGCTGGCTTGCTGGCAGGACAAACCTCTATGGCGTTGTCGTGAAGAGCCAGCTCGGGGCCTTCGTCCATTTTGGGATACCCAGAAGTCTATTGGGTCGGGAAAAAGCATGCAAAAAAATCTGGTGTTGAGACGCGATAGTCGTGCACCATGAATCTTAAGCTGGAGGCTGTGTGTTGGATGTGTTGCTCCTGCATTGCCAATGCGTTGGTGAGATGGTAAACAAAGATTGCCAGAGGTCACCCATTAGGATTCTGCCCACCTTGGCTGCTGCTGCCGCTACGCCTGCTTGGAACTCTACTGCTGTCACGTCGCTGATGTTGTTCACCAGTGACATATTGGGGAACGTGAAGCGACGAACAGATGTCTCCAGTTGATCAAATCAGCAAGGTCTCCATTTTGGCATTTTAACTCTCTATTTGGCGTGGGTCGGAACGGTAATAAGTGCTGATTTTTGTTTTGTACCGGGGATCCAGGAGGGTGGCCACCTAATTACTGTTGTTCATTTTGATGGCCTTAATGAGAGGATCATGTTGGAGGAAATGGAGCTCCAAAGCACTCATGTGAGAGTTGGGAGCCTTGATTTTCCCAAGCCTCTGGGTTCGAGGGGCACTAGACTACAGATCTTCCTATCTTCTCCTCCGCCTAAAGTCGCGCAACTCTTTCCAAGGGCCCTAGGGACGTCAGGTAACATCGGTGTCTAGGTAATACCTCCTCCTCCTCCTCCTCCGCTGCCTCGGCACAGCTTCAACACAGCCCTGGCTTGCCTGAGTTGATGCACCGCTGGAGTGATGCGCCACTGTGCACTAGCTCTGGACCCCGAACACTGCCTAATGAAGACCGATGAACATTGGTGAAAACTGTCGGGCCTTGCGGATTTGACGGAGAGAAAGGCTCGTGTCCGCAATCTGTGTTCCGTCTCACTTCTCCGATCGCTGGCGGGACCTGTTAGTTTCAGAGTGTCCCAACGATCGTTCCAGAAATAAGATCTCCACAATGCTCATGCTGGACAAGGGCATGTCCGCACTGACCATTTTGGTCGGCTTCTACAAAACTGGCAAGGATGGTGCAGAGCTCTTTCCACCTGCCTCACTCTCGGTGGTTCAACACACCGAGGTCCGTACCGCTGCTTGTCAGGCACCATGTGTCACTTCGTACTGCGTAATGGCATTGCGCTGCTGCCAACAATCGCTGGAGCATGGTGGATGGTGTGGAATTCCAGCGTGTTGACGTCAACATGAGCGGTTGAAGGGAGAGGCCGAGCTGACGCTGCTACGCTGCAAGGCGGGATGAAGCAGGAGTGCTGAACGGGGAAGTGGACTCAGGACCTCGAGCCTTCTTCAGCACGCAGTCAGACCAGGGTAGCTCTTTAGAAATATCTGGACGACAAGGTTCTGAAAAGTGCCAGGCAAGGGATGTGCTCCAGCCTTCCGATCTTAAGGGCGGCCAGCAGATTTCGGCACCGTTTCGCACACAACCTTGCCTGGCCAAGGTTTTGTCACCAGCCAGCGCTCGGTCTCGTTGCTTAGAAGCCGTTCCACAGCTCACTGACCTGTGTGTGGACGGTTCCAAGGCAGATTATTTACACACGGCCTGGTGTCTCTGGGCACGTGATGCCACCAGAGGGACCTTGGTAGGAAAGAGCCCCTGCACCATACCTGCAGTTTTGAAGAGCGTGCGCCGAGCTGAGAGCCACCGTCACCCCAGGGGACATCCACCCAGCTCACCCCAGTGAGCTGTCACTGAGATTATAGCTGCCTTGGCCGTGCTTACTAGTCCTGTGTGGTGGTGAGATGGAATATATTCCGGACACAGATGCAGACACGCGCTTGAAATTTTAGATGACACGTGGCTGGCCAGGTCAGGGCGGCTTTTCTGGCAAATGAAATGCCTGCTCGGCTCCTGGTATTGGGGGCAGGCGAGGGACCAAGACGTGGCAGGAAACCACATCTGTGTCCACAGACGGAAAGGCACATTTCCAAGGCCAAAAAGCCTGGCAAATGCCGACATTCGGCTTTGCTTTGGGATGTTTGGGTTAAGTGTTTTCTTCTTGTTCCAAATCCTGCGAAGACAGAAGGCTGGCTGCTAGACTGGCCGCTGTACGGCGTGCAAGGTCGTCAAAATGGCGGAAGAGTAGGGGTAGGATGGGTCTCTGGTGGTGCTGGTGGTACTCGGGCGACGGTGGAGGGGCCCCCCCACCCACCCCACCCCCCCCCCCCCCCCCCCCCCCCTGCCACCCTCATGGATCCCCGGTACATAACAAAACTAAGCACTTCCCTTCCACCACCCAAAATAGAGAGTAAATGGCAGGGAAATGGAGGACCCTTGCCCTGATTGATACAACTGGAGACATCTGTTGCGTCTGATTCACGTTCCCCAAATGTCACGGTGGTGGAACAACACTCAGCGACGTGCAGAAGCTAGAGTGCCAAAGTAGCCCGTAGCGGCAGCAGCAGGCAAGGTGGCAGAAGCCAATGGGTGACCTCTGGCAATCTTTTTTTTACCAACCTCACCAACGTATGCAATGAGGGCACACACATCCAACACACCAGAGGACCAGCTCTTAAGATCATGGGTGCCGACTATCTAGTCTCAACACCGATGTTTTTGTTTGTGTTTCCGGACCCAATAGACTTCTGGGTATCCAAATGATACGAATGGGCCCGAGGCTCGCTCTGCCACCCATTAGAGGTGTTGTCATGCCCAGCAGCCAGCGTATATCTGAGCGGACCTTCAGCACAGCTGGTGGAGTCATTACAGACAAACGCATCGGCGTTCCAGATAAATGTGGGATCGTTTGACTTTCATCACAAGATGAATCAGGAATGGATCTCTGATGATTTGGGGCCCCATGCTGAGGTCACCGATTAGTTGCCGGTTCTATTCCATTCCTCTCAAACAGAAATGGTCCTTCTTGAAAACTTTTTTTTAAAAATGGATCATTTCTTACTGCAATTTTTATTCTCTTTTCCCAACAGTTCATTTTGCTGGTTTTGCCTCGTGAGGAGTCTGTAATAAAAGACAGAAGGTTTATGACAACACGTATTCCATTTACTCACTTTTATCTTTTGAAGTTTTCGCATTGTCAATGGTTTTTGAGTCGATTGGTTGCCTGTTAGAGAATCAGCTATAATTATGGTCCTTTGGAACAGAAATTGGCTTTTAAGTTGGCATTTCTCCCTCACAATTTTAAATAGTGGCTGAGAAGTCATTTTTATAATCTTTTTGAGGTCATGTTGGCTGGTGAGATACAGCAATAATCATGGTCCTTTTGGAACGAAATGTGGCTTTTAAGCTGGCCATTTCTCCCTCACAATTTTTAATAGTGGCTTGAGAAGTATATTTATAATTTTTGGGGTCATGTTGCTGTGAGATACAGCAATAATCATGGTTTTTGGAACAGAAATGTGGCTTTAAGTGGGCATTTCTCCCTCACAATTTTAACAAGTGGCTGAGATGTCATTTTTATAATTTTTGGTTCATGCTGCTATGAAATGCAGCAATATACAGGTCCGTCTTATTATAAAAAAATGTTGTTTCTAACAGACATTTGTTTTCACAATTGGTCCAAAGTGGCTCAAGGGTCATGTTTGAATTGTTGGGGGCCATTTTGCTGGGACATGCAGCTATACTACAGGTACTATTATAAAATAATCGTTGTTTCTAAAGATATTTGTTCTTCACAATTGTCAAAGTGGCTCATGGGTCATGTTTTGAATTTTTTGGGGGGCAATTTTGCTGGTGACAATGCAGCTATACTACAGGTCATATATAAAAAAAATGTTGTTTCTAACAGATATTTGTTCTTCACAATTGTCAAGGTGGCTCAAGTGTGATAGGTGCTTCAGAAGAAACAGGAATAGGTAGGACACTGTTAATGGACACATATTGCAAAATGACTTGTTTTTGCAAGATCTTTAAAATAGCTATCAAATCCCTGTATTGAGACAACCATTTTAATACAATTAAAAAAGAGAAACAAAGACCATGGTGGGATTCCATCCTATTTAAAAAATGTGTTTTCTAGAGAATTAAATACTAAAAAAACTTGCATGTACAAATAGCTACGGTTAAAAAAATTCCTCTGAATTGTACAAGGATGGTACAGGAAAACTTGGACCAGATGTAGGTTATTCAGAGGTCATGGAGTATGGGGCACGGGACAGAGAACAAAGTACAGAGACAATTTCCTCCCAGCACCGTTGAGTAAAATGAGAAAAAGACTGCCAAGAAAAAGGGCACCTGGGTGGAACAGGAGGCGTTAACCACAGTATTTCCAAGTGAAGCTCAATTGGTCCGACAACTCATACGGATGGGGCAAGCGCTACCCAGGACAAGGACAGTATATGTCCAGTGAAACTAAAATGGTGGTTGAAAGACTCTTTTTCCGGGCACTTTTTAATCTGGGTCATGCAGGTTTGGGCTCATGCTGTGGACCCAGGACAGGTATAGTCAATGTCCAGTGAAACTAAAAATGGTGTTGAAAGACTCCTTTTCCGACACTTTTTAAATGTGGGGGTCATTGCAGGGTTTGGGGCTCATGCTGCGTTCAGAGGACAGGATATTCCAATGTCCAGTTCAAGTAAAATGATGGTTCAAATCATACTGCCTTTCGGAACTTTTTAATTGTGGGGGGGTTTTTTTTCCATGCAGGTTTAAGCTAAGGCTGTGGTGCAAGCGGATAGTGAATGGTTGTGTGATTTTTTTTTCTGTGGCTTTTATAACCAAGAGTGTTGCCTAAGATGTTGCACGTATCCATTTGACTGTTTCTGGATGTGTATTCCAGCTTATCCAGCCATGTTATGGTTGTGTAAGAATGAAGGTGTTGTTGCTCACCATAGGACTTTAATGGTCATCGGCGATCATCTATCATCGACATCGAATATCTTGTCGATGATGGTCGACTATCGACCATCGACCGATGTCGATGGCCAACGTATGATCAACACTAATCCTTGGTAACGAAAAATAAAGAAATAATAAATGAATTTATTGATTTTCATATTTTTTTTTTCTTAACCCATTATTATTGTTCATTTTATATAAGATCGGTTACAACTTCGGGAGTATTATCATTTGATTTCGGCCATGTACAGTTTTTATTCCAGATTGCATTAGAAAGAAAAACCCATACCCGAGCGTCGCTTGCACTCTTCCCATTGGTCAAATAAACCGCGCTCCTTTTTAAGTTAAGCAATCACAAACTCTGAGCTCGCTCTGGCATTTCTTTTGCCCATTAGGAATCTCTGTGAGAAAGGTAGCTCAGCCGTGATTGGTTAGCTGGAAACGAGCCCTCTTCCCCCCAAACAATCACAGTCCTAGAATATTTCCAATAGACAGTAATAACTTTTAGGGCGCCTTCATTTTCTCCATTTCAAAATAGACGCACTACATATGATTGGTGGATATATCTGCGCCTGGGCTCAACCAATCAGTCTATTCTGCCTTTTTTACTGTATTTTGAACTGTCCGCCTTTTCATTTGATTGGGTCCATACATCTTCATAGCTTATAATTGGTTCCCTGTCGCTCCTTTTTGATTGGCTGGTTTTTTGGCCGACCAATGAGAAGAGCTTAAAACAATTTGAATTACTGTATTTCCGGCAATTTCTTTTATCCCAATTTCTGATGTTCAGCGCCGATATCGCGGCGACAAACGCGATTGTTAGGGATTTAATGATTTATGTTTATAGAAGGTTTAGCTCTTTTTCAGATAATATTTTACACCTAATAAAAATGATTTTTTTAATCATACTCCATGCTTGCACAGCGACTAGCTGAGAGTCCGAGATTTCATGTGCCCCGATCTCTCCATTGATACTATGGGACAATGTAGCTCGCGCTCTGATTGACCGAGATAGCCAAGCCCCCGCTAGTTCATACCAATCAGGCTCTTTTTCTGCATTTTTTCTATATTTTAAATGTCCCGCTTTGAATTTTGATTGGTCAATACTTATCCATAGGTTATTAGGGTCCCTGTTCGCTCCTATTCTGATTGGCCAGGTTGCCAAGCCCGATAGTCAACCAATCAGCTCTTTTCTGCATTTTTACTGTATTTTGAACTGTCCCGCCTTTGTAATTAATTGTAATGGCGTTCACCAGAAAATACAGTGACGTAGATAAAACAGGGTCATGTGAATTTAGCAGCCATTGAGATCCCGACACCACCCACTGGTGACGTTACTTGACCCCCTCTGTTCTCTGCACTGATTGGCTGGCACCAAAATACAGGAAGCAGTGAAAATGGCGCGATCTTAATTCTCGATTTACGATCCAATTTTAAGGGAAAATATTAGATCGAATCGAGATTGAGGAAACCAGAAAAATCGACTCTTTCATGTTTTCTCGATTTAATCGCTCAACACTAGTCCTGGGTATAAGTAAATCTTGAGAGAGATCTCTATATTTGACCTTTAAATATATTTATAAATATTTATTATGGTCCACCAATAAGCCTCTTTTCTCTAAACTAAATATACCCTCTATCTTGCTAATCTTTCTAGGGTATGGGCAGTCCACCCAGTCCTTTTATTATTTTTGATTGCCCACCTTTAAACCTGTTCAAGCTCACTACAATATTTTCCTGTGCTAGGTGTACCAAAAACTGTACACAATGTTCCATGTGTGGTCAGCCAGTGACTTGTATAATTGAAAGAATAATTGTTTTCATCTTGTGAATCATCCCTCTTTTAGATACACTCCATTATCATATTTGCCTTGGCAACTGGTTGCCTGATTCTGGCTGCTACAGTAATTTTACCTGTCCACAGGATTCCGAAGTTCTTCTTATGTCAACTTTTACCAGCATTTTTCAATTTGAACATGTAATCATGTAATGGATTTATTTCTCGCCATGTGCAATAACCTTGCATTTATCTGTGTTTTAAACCTCATTGCCACTTCTACTGCAGGCCTCCAACTTATCCAGATTTTGTTTCCCTTTTGTAAATAACACTTTAGTTTTATTGTGTCGATTACTTTACAGAGCTTCAGTATCATCTGCAAAAGATCGATATTTTACTGTGCAATCCATGTCTTAAGATCATTGATGAAAATATTAAAGAGGATAGGGCCCAATACAGAACCCTGTAGTACCCCACTAGTAACAGGTATCCAGTCTGAGTATATACCGTTAATTATCACCATTTGTTTTCTATTACTGAGCTAGTTGCTTACCCACTTGCAAACATTTTTCACCAGTCAAAGCATTTCTCCTTTACTTACCAAACTTTTATGTGGCACAGTATTCAAATGCTTTAGAGAAATCTAAATATATGGACATCCATGTATACCCAAATCCAGTGTAGAACTAACTTCCTCATAGAAAGCTAATGAGATTAGTTTTGACAGGGACCGATACTTCAGAAACCCCTGATGGAACAAAGTTATAAGTTATATTCAGTGAGATACTCCAGGGATAAGCATCTTCTTAGAAAACCTTCAAACATTTTACCCACAACAGAGGTTAAACTTACCGGTCTTATAGTTTCCAGGAACTTTTTGTTCACATTGGTCCCAGCTGCTGCAGGTCATTCACTAGTCCCCCATGTGGTTCTGGGATTTTTGCTCAACCGTTTTTTTTCTTGTGGATCATTTTTACCCCACGAGGTGAGATCTTGCGTGGTGCCCCAGATCGAGGGAGATTATCAATGGGTTTGTATGTCTTCCATTTTGTAATTATTGCTCCCACAGTTTATTTCTTCACACAAAGCTGCTTGCCTGGTGCAGGGCTACAATTTTGTTTCTGGTGTCCTTCAACAGCTCTTTGGTCTTCTTCATCATAGTAGAGTTTGACTGTTTGAGGTTGTGGCACATGGTAACTGGCAGGAGCCCCATTTCACTTTTCGCACCAGGCCCGAAGAACTTGAACTTACGCCTCTGGACTTGCAAGCCTTTATATATGTGATGGCAGCAAGAACATCCTTAAAGCTTAAAAAACTCCTTATCTGACTCCCTTCACCCACATTTTCCCCACCCTTGGTTGAACTTGATGGGCACATGTCTTTTTTTCAACCATACTAACTATGTAACTATGTAATCCATGACTACATATCACGGCACCAGCACAAACCCTATTCCTGTATGAGGTATCAGTACGGTCAAGCAAAAACCAGACTGTGTTCTGGATTACAACAGGTACATGGGAGAGGTAGACCTGGCAAGTACTAGTACAGGGTTTAAAGCCATATAGTGCCACAAGTAAAACCAAAGTGTGGTACAAGAAGCTCTCCTGCAGCTGGAACTATACAATGTTTTAATACTTTACTGCTTTCATGCAGGGACTTTTATCAACTTTAAAGACAAGGTAAAAAAAAGGCCATAGGTTTTTGGAACCAGGCTGAAGGTCCCAGCTCTTATGTTACTGACGCTACACCAGGACAGCATTTTCCTACTGATATCCTCTCTATTGGAAAGAAGGGAAGGACTCAAAAAAGTGCAAAAAAGGGATCAGTCGGAAAATTTATACTTTATTTTAGGCAAAATATTATAAGAGAGGCAATAAAGCCCACTCCCTGTTGGCTAAGCAGCTCAGGGAAGATATGTTTAAATGAACCCCTTATGCTTTGCGAGACTCAGATGGCCACACTATACATAACCCCACAACTATAGCACAACTTGTTCATAAATATTTTTCAGACTTATACTCCCTTCCAGATACCCTCCCTGTTGACCAACATAGGCGAGATCTTAGGTTAGACCAGTTTCTTTTTTTTTAGAATTGAAAATTTTTATTGGTTTTCCAAATATTACAGAAAAAAGAGAGTAAACATTAATACAAAATAGGACCCGAAACATGTTATAGGCATACATAACATACCTGGAGCAGGTATTGAGACTATCCAAACAAATTCAAAAGAGCACAAGTAATGATTTACATAAGGCCTAGATGGAAATCCTCAAAGCATACGAATCAATGTCCCGGCCGGGATAAGAGTGTAAAATATAAGACTCACAGACACAAGACATAACAGAGGAAAAAAAGAGGGGGGGAGGGATGGAAAAACGGGGGGTGTTCCAGTATTTTTATTTATAAGCGGTTCATGAGCTGATATATGTCCCAGGCAGACCAGGTTTTGTCAAACAAATCCAACTTGTCGTGAATCGAGGCCGTTAAATATTCCATTTGTCTGACTTCAATAATCCTCTGACAAAGGCCCCCTCTACCCGGTGGAGCAGTCTGAAGCCATCTACCTGAGATTAGGCACCTGGCTGCTGTAAGAATATATAACATGAGAGTACGATCAGGCTTTGGAAGGCTGCTAACCGGGCAACTCAGTGAATAGGTTAGAGGATCCAGTGGAATTCTCACCCCTAAAACCTCAGTTATGAGGTCCTTCACCTGTGCCCAGAAAGGTTGGATAATGGGACAATCCCAAAAGATATGTGGCAACGCTCCAACTGAAGAGCAACATCACCAGCAGACTAAAGAGGTGCTCAAATGGAGTTGGGATAGATAGAGTAGACATGCCAAACTTAGAGGTCAGAAGATGTGCTATCTGAAGGTAATGAAAGTGTGACCTCTCTGGGAGACCGTATTCCCTCTGGAGAGTGTCAAACGGGATCAGTTTCCTATCTTCTGCTCTCACAATGTCTGCAAAACTAAATAATTCATGCCTCAGCCACGGTCTAGCAACATATCCCGAGGAGCTGGTAGGAAGAACATAGAAAAGATGACATAGGGGAAGCCCTTGAGGCCAACGGGAATCTAGCCGTACAATGGTTCCATATCTGCTGAGTGAATTTGATGGGATCCAATAGGTAACCCAGGTCAGGGAGAGGTCTTGAGTGCCAGAGAAGCGCGTTAGGGTGAGTTGGAGCAAACCAAAACTTTTCAATCTCCATCCATTTAGTGTATGCTCGCAAGGTAGACCACGCTGGGATGAGTAGCCCAATAATAATGAGTAGCCCAATAATAATTACTGCAAGTCCCCCTTTTCGCCTGCTAGCCATCAAGACATCTTTGGCTACCCTATGCCTACCACGTGCCCATATAAATTTGAAAATAGCTGCTTGGAAGGAGCGCAACTCATTCAGCGGAACTGCCACTGGGAGGGTTTCAAATAAGTAGAGAAGTTTAGGTAGGATAGACATTTTAACAGAATTGATTCTGCCAAAGAAAGAAATCGGCAGAAGGTACCACTTGGAGAGGAGATTTCTCAATTCTTTAAAAAGAGGGGGAAAATTGGCACTATAGAGTGAGTGATAGTGGCCAGTTATCTGTATACCCAGAAACTTGAGGGAATGATTCTGCCACCGATACGGGTAGTTGCATTTAAGGGAGGATAGAATCTCGGTGGGAATGTTAATCGGGAGTGCTTCCGTCTTTGATGTATTGATTTTATACCCTGAAAGATTTCCAAATTTAGAAAGAAGGGCATAAAGCATCGGTAGCATGGTGTGCATATCTGTCAGGGTTAGGATGAAAAGGGACAATTTAAATATCCGGATTATTTCTGATAGCCGCAACAAGGGGTTCAATACAGAGTGTGAAGAGGAGTTGAGAGAGCGGACAGCCTTGTCTAGTGCCATTTTTAATTCTAAAGGTGTCTGAGGTATAATGGGGCAGCTTAATAGAGCCAGAAGGAGATGAATATAATCCCCTTATTGCCGTCAGGAAGGGCCCGGAGAATCCATATGCCGAGAGGGTCTCAAAAAGAAATGGCCATTGAAGCCTATCAAAGGCCTTTTCAGCATCCAAACTAAGGAGTAAGGCCTGCTGTGACTGGTGGTTAACTACATCCACTAGGTCAATTGTGCGCCTTGTGTTATCTCCCCCCTGCCGGAAGGGCGCAAATCCCACCTCATCTCTATGAACCAATTGAGGGAGCCAGTGGTTGAGTCTACTGGCTAGGATTTTTGTATACATTTTCAAATCGGAATTGAGCAAAGCGATCGGCCGGTAGTTAGCACTATCTGCTGGATCCTGTCCTGGCTTATGGAAAAGGGTGATGTAAGAGTGAGACATAGAGGTGGGAATAGGGAAGCCCTCCATGAATGAGTTATAAAGCTGTAGCATATGAGGGGCCAAAGTGTCTGAATAAACTTTAAAGTATGAGTAGGGGAGACCATCCAGACCAGGGGCCTTGCCAGATGGAAGGCTCTTGATATCCTCTGTAATCTCCTCTTATTGAATGGGGGCTCCCAGGCAGTCCAGTGCTTCCTGCGGCAGGGATGGTAATGGATAGTTCCGTATGAAGTTTTGTATTAGCGTTTGAGCTTCACATTGCACTTGTCGGGAGGAGGAGAGGGGCAGAGGGGTAATGCATTAATTTAACGACGAGTTGAATTTAGAGAAAATTTTAGTGATGGACCTCGGATCAATACTCAAGGTGCCGACCTTATCCCGAAGGGCTTGGGGCATCGATTTAACTGATCTTTCCTCAAGTTGTCTGGCTAGTATTGTATGGGCCTTATTGCCACATTCATAGTATTTTTGTTTAGAGTAGAGAAGAAGCTTCTCCTCTCCATGTATAGCTAAGTCCTTGAGACAATTACGAGTAGAGACAATATTTCTCAGGGTGGAGACCCTAGGACACAATGCCATCTTACACTCAAGGTCCTTCAAAAGAATTCAGAGGTCATTGTACCGCTGCAAGTAGTCCCTTTTTTGCTTAGAACCCAGAGCAATGCAATTGCCCCGAAATACCACCTTGTGGGCTTCCCATAGAAGACCAGTTTCTTACTTCTTGTCACTTACCAGCGCTACCTAAAGAGGCAGTGGACTCTTTAAATACAGAAGTCACTGCTGAGGAAATTGAGGATGTGCTTAAACAGCTCCCTAATGATTAGGCGCCGGGACCGGACGGTCTAACGTACCTCTATTACCAGATTTTTCAATCTGAGCTCTCTTGTTATCAAGTACAACTTTACAATGCAATATTGAAAGGTTCCTCATTTTTGCATTTCTATATTACCCTCATACCAAAGCCAGAGAAAGACCCACTGGAGGTTTCTAAATACAGACCCATTGCATTGTTGAATGCTGACCTTAAAATATTAACTAAATTATTGGCTAACAGACTAGCCACGTGACTACTACGGATCATATACAAAGATCAGGTGGGATTTGTGCAGAACCGTCAAGGAGGGGACAATACACGCCAAGTTACCGATCTTATTGATGTCATGAACAAACAGGGTCAATCAGCACTAAAAAAATGAAAAAGCATTTGATCGTCTCAACTGGTCGTATATGTTTTCAGTTCTGAAACATTTTGGTATATCAGGCCCTTCCTCAAGGCCGTTCCATCAGCTTGTATCTACTCCAAAGGCCACTATTTGCCTACAGCATAGCATGTCACCCTTAATTAATATAGTTAATGGAACTCGACAGGGGTCCCTTCTTATCCATGGTATTGTTTGTTATGTGTGTTGAACCACTTGCAGCCACCACACACCTCGATGCCTCTATTCGGGAAGATGGGTCCGTGGTTTCATCGAATTTAAATTGTCGCTTTTTGCTGATGACATCTTACTTTATCAAATCTTCATATTACTCTACCAAATTTACACACTTTTTTGGATGACTTTTATAGCATTTCTGGTTATAAAATAAATGGACCAAAAGCAGAAGCACTTCCTGTGGGTATCCCAGGACTCAGCTTTTGACTCTTCAATCAAACTGTCATTATCATTGGAAGGAGGTCTCTTTCAGATATTTGGGGATCCACATAACTAATCCTACTTGTCCCTCTAAAGTCAAAACTTTCCCAAATTATACCTGGAAATTAAAAATTTTCTTGCAATATTGGGATAATAAATAACTAAGCCGTTGCTTTTTCTTATTATTGGTAGATAGTCTTTTATAACGATGACGCTGCTGCCCAAAATTTTGTATTTGTCGAAAAGACCCTACCAATAGCCGTTCCTCTGGGGCATATTAAGGCCTTGCAGGCTTCCTTTTTTAGATTTATATGGTGACCAAGTCAATATTAATGGCGGGCAAGCACAATGGAGTCTCAGCAGCTCCAGACATTATTAAGTATTACTGGGCCACCCATCTGAGGATTCCTGCATGTCATCGCTTTTTCACGGTGGGCTGAAATTGAAAAATTATGGATATGACCAGTACATTCGAATTCTCTCTTGTGGTTGTGGATTCCCGTACAATTAAACATTATTCTTTTAGATCCAATGACCCTCACAAGGGAGAAATGGTGGAAATGGGAAAAATTTTAATTGTGCTCTGAAGCATCAGCTATGGTATTGTTTCTCTTTAACCCACTATTGCCAGATGCTTTGGGTAATAGTCAAATGAAGTCATGGTTTGATAACAAGCTATTTTGATTGGCGGACCTGATAGTCTATAGAACTTTGAGCTTATTGCAATTTCATTCTCTGAGGGAAAGATTTGGTTTACTAGACACATGTTGCTATTCCTAGCTACAATTCATACATTGTTTGCTTTACATTCTAGTTTCAGTTCAGATGATGCGAACCTTCCCACCGCACGACGGGTTTTCGAAACGCTTATGTTGGTTGAATGTCACAACAAGAGGGCTTATCTCCGACATATATAATTTATTATTGCACCCAGACCCACAGGCACTGGTACAACATGGCTATATGGAATCCTGGGAGAGATTTATGGGCAGGCCAATGTCCTTGTCCTTATCTGGAGAAATGCAGCCCGGTCCTCAGTGTGCAATGTCTATAAAGAAAATATCTATAAAATAATGACACTTTGGTATCACACTCCAGCATTATTGCACAAACTTAATCGGACTATCCCGGATGTCTGTTGGAGATGTGGTGTATCCCATGGGCATGTTTATCATATTTTGTGGACCTGCCCAGTGGTACAGAGCATCTAGGGCGTGTACATTACTCCATGATATGACAGAAATACTCACTCCTAGAGACTTACTATTTTGCTTGTTTAATGTTCTACCTCAGCCAATTAGTAAACCAACACTGAGGCTAACGAGCCATCTTCTAACGGCGGCAAGATGTTTGATCTCAACTCATTGGAAGAGAGCAAATCCCCCAACTTTGCTAGATGTACATGGTAGAATAAAATATATAGTAAATGCACATAAACGAAGAACCAATACAGCTCACCGATAGTGTTTCACCCCTGGAGACGGCACGGATGGATCAGGAGAAATCCCGTAATAAGATATGAGAAAATTCCAGCTTGAGTCCAGGTAGGTGCCAATAGTTAAAAATACATTTTATTCCTTATAACATATTAAAAGCGTGAAAAAATATCCCAATGAAACTGCAAATAACGCTAACGCATTTCGGAAGTTGTTTCCTTAATCATAGCGTACTATACACAAACAGCATCACAGTTTTTTAAGCATATGTTTGGTCACGTGAACGGGAAACGAAGGGGATTAACCCCAACCTCTCCACGCTACAGACAAACATTAAAATGTCACATTATTAAAAACATAAACAATCGCAGTAAACATTAATATTGATAATAAACATCATGTCTCCTATTTAAACCCTCAGAGTATCGTGATCTCAACTGATAAAACCACCATGTTTCTCTATTCATTAACTTTTTTCGATGATCGCCACCTCTAATCAGGGCCTCTTTAGTCAACTTTCAATGCTTGAAAATACAAAAACCTGTAGTTTTTACACTTTGTCCATCTTAAGTGTTTACAGGCAATTGAAATGCCAGATGTTAAAGGTTTCTGGATATCTGACAGCTTACGATTGATTCTAGTTTTTAAAGGGGTCGACGTGCTGCCCACATATTGAACGTTGCTGGAGTTACAAGTGTATCAATGTATAATCACAATTTCGTGTTTGGTGTACTGTTTTATATATGAAGTAATGTTAAACATGTCATTACTCACCGCGGATGAAAAAGTTTTTGTGACTTGCATGTTATTACATGATATGCAGCGCTAATGACCACACTTATAAGATCCTTTTTGTGAAAGCCAGCAGGGGGGTGCTAGATGTCTGTTCCGACCAATATAGACTGGGATATAGTAAAGTTCCTAACGTCCTACCCTTTTTGGAGACAAATAAAACTCCTTCTTCCTCCAGGAAATTTCCTCATGTTATTTTGTGAGTAGAGAACAGGTAAATTTTTCTTAATTATGGACACAATTTCTTTATACTGAGGATTGTACTGAGTAGAAAATACTATTTTGTTGCGTGTTCATTTGTCCCTTTTAGAAGTGCTCAATAAACTCTCCCGTGATAAACCAGCAACTCTATTTTTAGCCCTGTCGATACTCCAACGTGGAGTATCCCCTTTTGCTTAATCTATCACAAACTTCATTCTCATATAACGGGAATTTAGTATCCACTGAGCAATACTGTTTAATCCTAGTCAATTCTCCAACCGGAAGATTTTTTGTGACGTGAAACGGATGGCATGAATTAGCCTGCAGGATAGAATTTTTAGCTGTTGGTTTGTGATAAGGTAAGGTATCAAACTCACATTGTGATTACCATATAGGATAATATCCAAAAAATTGGCCTGAATCTCGTGCCATTCAAAAGTGAACTGCAAGTTCATGTCATTTTGGTTAATATACTGACCAAAATTTATGGCTTCTAACTCCGTACTACCCACCCCAGGAGGAGGACGTCTATGTAATGACCATACCACATGATGTGGGTGAGGTGGGGGCAATCAGTAGAAAAAAGAAACCTTTCCTCCCATGCCGGCATAAAAATGTTGGCTAGTGAGGGAGAAAATTTTGCCCCCATTGAAAACTCCCTATCAAAACAAAAGTAATTATGCTTTAGCAAAAAAATCCACTGTCATCACTACAAATTCATTGAAATCCTTGGTATGTGGGCTAAATCGAGTTAAATGTGATTCCAAATATACCAATGCTTGATCATGTGGTATGGAGGGGTATAACCCTACAACGTCACATAAGACCCATGAAGAATCACTATCCCATGAAACTGGGACATAATAGTAATCAAACTTTAGAATCTTTGATAAGACCAGGGAGATTAGAAACCAATGGTTGTAAGATGTCATCTATTCAAGCCCCTAGTGGCTCACCTTACGCACCGATACCCGCAACGATAGGTCTGAGTGGTGGGGGAAATATATTTTTATGCACTTTGGGGAAGGAATGAAAGATAGGAGTGACTGGGTACTCAGCAAATAATTTTTCATCTAAAGATGTAGAAATAGCACCCATAATTACACCTTCCTGAAATAATTTCTTTATTTCTTCTTTATTTCTTTAATTGTAAATCAGTAAATCAGAAGTAAATTGAGAGATTTGCTTTACCAACCTAAGAGGGCGCAGTCCAAGTGAGATTTCCTCAGATCCTGTACCATAATTGCCTTGTGATATGCAGATGCTTAGTTTAGTGGGGCTAAAAGGCAATCAAAAAACAATACCACACCTTACTGGTGCTACTCCATAAGGAGAGCTGTTTCCCCTTCTCTCAAGCCACTCATTGCCCTCCCACCATGTCAAGCCTATAAAGCTACTGCTCTACCACTGATGAGGAGCCTAAACCCGAAACGGCGTATGTAGCATGAGCAATTTTAGCCTTGACAATTATTCCTTTTTGCTTCTCAAGGATTCAGTGAATTCAAAGTAAATTGAGGATTTGTTACAACCTATACGAGGGCTCGCCAGTGTGTTTCCAGCTCCTTTCCACCATAATGACCTTCTGTTATGCAGATGCTTCAGTAGTGGGCTAAAAGGCAATCAAAACACTACACACCTTAACTGGTGCTCTCCATAAGCTCTCTTCTCTCAGCCACTCATTGCTTCCCACCAGTCAAGGCAATATCGCTGTGCTCTACACTGATGAGGGGCAAAACCCCGAAAGGCGTATGTTGATGAGCAATATTGCTGACAATTATTCCTTTTTGCTTCTCAAAGATTAGGAAGTCAGAAGTAATTGAGGGATTTGTATACAAACAATAGAGGGCGCAGTGAGCTTTCCAGCTCCTTTCCATAATTGACTTTTATTAGACTTTCTAGTTATTACTCTTTCATCTGATGGAGAAGTGACTGACACTTCTTCTGACCCCGAACTGCCCGAGGCTTCCGTCGAAGTGTCTTATCCTGGAAAGGAAACACCCAAGTTTTTTATTTGTCCACTGATGTCTGGAATAACGCTGATTTTTTAATATGGAACGAGGGGTGGAAACACTACGATGCCATGTATAGACTTTATCATTGTCATAGTCCAAAACATCTCTCGAATTTTTGTTTTTTATATGCAGTAATAGAATCTTCCAGCTTCTGTACATTCTTAAGCATTTTATCATGTAGTTCTTTGTATTTAAATGTGGACTCCAACGGACGTATGCTCTCTTTCAGTTCCATGATTTCATGATTAATTGTTTTTCTTATAACGTCCTCGTTTTTAATCAAAAGTTCCATCAATTTAAATGAGCAATCACTCAGTATGGAGTTCCACTCTTCAGTGAACTCCTTAGTAAAAGAATTAGTTGGAAACTTTTTTATACGCAAACTGCGTGGTATCATTTTTTTGTCAACATAATTCTGAAGGGTATTCTGATCCCCACCAAAGACGCACTCCTTTGCAACGTGAGGCGTTGTAACTTCTTCATAGAGCTAATCAAATCCTGGTCATCCACCTGACTGGTGCCTGCATTACATCGAGTGAAGATATCAGCGGCTTTTTTAAGCCTAGCCAAAACCATAGGTTCTGAATCATCTATGGCAAGAGTGTCACTGGTATTTTGAGAATGATGTAACACACTTATAAATGTATCTTTTATTAACAATTATTTTAAACCTCCTATAACGGACACTTGCGTTCCATATGTCCAGGTCGTTTAGGGGGTTAACGCAACCTGGAGTATGGATACGTCCTGAGGATCGCTGCGAAACTCTATAGAGAGTTCGCGCGTTCGGCGCGGGGTCGTCAGCGTATATTAACAGCTGACATCCCGCAACGTCGGCTCCACCTGTCCCCGGAATCGCTCCGGAGGGGGAGTGCGGGGGGGGCAGGTTAACCCCTTATGATATCGCGCGACTGACTCAGTCTTTTCAGGGTCGCAATAAACTAAGGAGCGCAGGAAGAGAGATTCGCTCCTCCTGGTCTCTGTCGGCGTGGCAGCCAGTGACACGGATCGGGCGATCAGTGCAGCTCCTGCCCTTCTGAACAGACAGCACGGAAGCACGAGAAAGAGCCTTCCTGGGTTGTACTGTGACGTAGCACGATGAACCGGATCGGTTGCCCTGGGGCATGTCCGCCATCGTGACTGACTGGTTGTCATAGGAAACCCAGTCTATAGCAACACAGATATGCCTGATTCTATATTGAATGAGAGATCTAAAATATCTCTCATTCACAGAATCCCCTATGGGGAAAAGTAAAATAAAAATGTGAATGAACAAATGAAAAAAAGTAAATAAAGTGAATAACTAGTAAATCACAAAACAACCGAATAAATAAAATAAAAATACGTACACCGCCCCTTTCCCTTTTTTCCCCTTTACAAACAGCCAAATCGCCCCAAAAAGATCCAAAAATAAATAATAAGATACCCATATTTGGTTTCGCCGCGTGCGTATCGACCTGCCATATAAATCTGTCATGTTAACCCTACGGTGGTGAAACGGCGTAAAAAAAAAAAAAAAAGTAAGCAATCACAGATTAAGATTATTGTTCATCCCGCCAGCACATATAAATGGAATAAAATGAGATCAAAAAGAATCTCCTAGGAAGAAACGCCAATAGTATTTGTACCAATTTAAAACTAAGTTCAATACCGCAAAAAAAGTCCTTACTACATCTCTGTATACAGAAATAAAAATGTATAGCTCTCAGAAAGATACGATGCATTTAATATTGTTTTACACTCTAAAAACACTTTTTTTTTTTTATAAGTGCTTCGACGATAAAAAAAAAACAATATAAATAGGGTTCACCATAATCGTAGGACCCAAAGAGGTAAAGATAAACTTATCATGGATACTGCACGTGCTGCCCTGTTAAAAAATGATAAATAAAAACACTACTGGATTCATTGCAGTATTTCTTCACCTGGCCTCCAAAAATATGGATTTAAAAGCGATCAAAAGCCATGTTCCCTCAAAAATGATACAATAAAGAAAAACGTCAACCCTCATTCTCGCAAAAAAACAAGTCCTACACAGCTCCAGCACAGAAAAATTAAAAAAGTTTATGGCTCTCACGGGACGTTATTGGCGATGCAAAAACGTCATTTTACCTGGTTGAATAAAAGGTTTTTTATTGTATAAAAAAGCAGTAAAACATCAAAAAAAAATATACAAAATGAGGTATCGGTGTAATCGTTATTGTACCTGCTGAGTAAAGCTACTCATGTCATATTATACCGTACAGTGACAGCTATTAAAAAATAAAAATAAAAAACACCACTACAAGATTGCTGAATTTTGTTAAAAACATCTCAGAAAAATAGCATTCATATGCACGCCCATAATTTGGGTACCAATAAAAACTCAACTCAATCCCGCAAAAAACAAAGCCCATACACAGCTCATGCGCACAGCAAAAATAAAAAGTTATGGCTGTCAGATAGGACAACCAATAAAAAAACGCAAATTTTTTTTATAGACGTATTTTTACTGTGTAAAAGTTAATAAAACAGAAAAAAACTATATAAAATCTTTATCTCATTGTAATTGTACCAGCACCCCAGATAGTAACAGTTAATCACAAAATTTTACACTGACACGGCGAATGCTGTAAATTTAAAACTAAAAAAACAATGATCGAACTGCGGTTTTTCCCCCATTTCAATTGCCCACTGCAAAACAAAACTAAGGAAACCCTGTGCATCCCAACAATGCAAGTACAACCCATAGATGGATCCCTGTTGGGTGTTGAATCGCCAAAATGGGGCGACTTCTGGAAGATTTCGCCTGTTCTGCTACTTTGGGGCTTTGCATAAATGCGACATGCCCCATCAAAATTGCGTTCCAAAAGACAAAATAGCGCTCCCTCCCTTATACGCCTGCCATGCGCCAAAAACAGCAGTTTACACCCCATGTAGGGTATGCCGAACTTGGAATAAATTGCTTAAAAAAGTTTTAGTGGTTCTTTTTTCCGGATTCCTTGTATATATGAAACATTTTAAGCTAAAATTGAAGATTATTGAAAAAAAAAATGTTTTTTTTAATTTTCACACAGCCTTATGCTAAAAAAAATTTGTGAATCATCTGTGGGGTGCTCATAATCAATGCACCCTGGTTTATATTCATTAAGGGGTGTAGTTTCCCAATATGTGGTATATTTAGGGGAGTTTATTAAGTTTTAGCACCTTAGGGTGTCCCCAAAACCTGAATGGCGCCTAAATAAATTCGTATTGAAAATGGAAGACCCCAGTGTTATTGTAGGTGCTCCTCCTATTCTGGGGGCTTAGGGTGAGCCAAATAATGCACTCGGGACACTTATGGGATATCTCTAAAAACGGGCAGCCTGACCTGGGAGATTGATATCTTAAGATTTCATCTACCTAGTTCACATTTACAGTATTCCAATCAATAATGGATAAATATTGAAAATCTGCAAAAAAAAGTGAAATTTTGAAATTTCACCTCTCACTTTGCTTTAAATTTCTGTGAAAATAAATTTATCTGAATGGGTTATCAAAAATCTTCATTGATAGTGTTGTAAATACGTTAAGAGAGGTCTAGTTTCTCATGATGCGTCCACTTATGGGGGTATCTACAGGAGGGCCCTCAAAGCCACGTCAGAACTGGAAGTTGTCCACTAAAAAAATGTATATTGACAAATTTTCTTGAAAAGAAATGTTGTGAAAATTGTACTACCTAAATTTCTTATAAGCCCTCTTAATGTCGTAAAAAAAAAAAAGGACGCATTTAAAATGATGCCAACCTATAGTGTGGACATATGGTAGAATGCTTAGTTAAATAAACTATTCTTGTGGTGAATAATTATCTGTCTTGCACACAGAAATTTTGCAACTTTCGGGGGCGTGGCCTGGATGGCACTGTAGCTAGACACATCTCCTGTGAGCTCCTGCTCAATTCTTTAATAAAAGAATGTTTAAAGAAATTTTGCAACTTTCAAAATCGCGAATTTTTCCAAATTTTTCATGAAAATTTTGATATTTTTCACAAACAAAAAAGGATTGTATGGATAAAAAATTTCTTACTAACTTAAAGCACAATGTGTCACGAGAAAACAATCTCTGAATCACATGAATAGGTAAAAGTGTCAAAAATTTTTTCCCTCACATAAATTGAACATGTTAGATTTCAAAAATAGGGCTGTGTCAGGAAGGTCAAAACAGGCTCGGTCCTTAAGGGTTAAAGTCCAGACTCCATATGTACTGCCCAATAAAGTCTTATTAGTCAACAATGTTTCAAAAGCTGTAGCAAACAACAATACATATCACTTGAGAGCACCTAAACTTCTGCAAAATTGTAAATGCACATAAACGAAGAACCAATACAGCTCACCGATAGTGTTTCACCCCTGGAGACGGCACGAATGGATCAGAAAAAAATCCGTAATAAGATATGAGAAAATTCCAGCTTGAGGCACATACCTGGACTCAAGCTGGAATTTTCTCAAATAAAATATATTAGAACTATGGAACACCTTATGGCCCTCTTGAATGATTCCCTGGAGAGGTTTGAGGCAATTAGATTATTATGGGACTCATATAACATCTCTCAAGGCGTATAATTGATTACACATTCATATCTAAGACTAAGGGCATGTGTGTTTTCTATAACCCTTTCATTCTCAGTTGGTGTAATTTTGATTGTGAGTCTGTAAAGAGAGTTATAGAGATTCCTGTGTGTGTGAGCCCTGCCCCCCTGAAGAGACAGTCCTCTGCTCTGTGAATTGCACGACACTCAGGAAGCTGCCATAAAGTAAACAATGTAGGTAAGAGACTTCAGACGATTCCCGTCTCATGAGCTTCAGTGAGAGTCCTCAAAGCCCATCCCTGCTGTGAGCTCAGCATGCTCTATTGTCTGCAGGGAGCAGGGAACCATTGCTGTGGAGCCCAGCTACTGAATGTCTGCTCAGCAAGGCTGCCAGAGAAGAGGCAGACAAGTGTCCCATGTGTCCTTGTTCCTAATAAAGTGATCGTGCTTTTGTCGCTAACGAATTTTGCACAATTCAAGTTTTTTCTGCTAATTTTAGTCCTCTCGCTTCTGACGTTAAAGATGCTTTTTTATAACGGATTTTGGCGCAAGAATCGTTTTGTTTCTTTAATGGATTTTTGCCCTAAAATGCTTTTATTTACAGATTTTGACATTAATAAAATTCTCTCGCTTCTGACGCAAAAAAATTCTTTTTTTTACGGATTTTGGCGCTAAAATCCTTTTCTTTATGGATTTTGGTGCTAATAAAGTTCTCTTGCTTCTGATGCTGAAAATTCGATTCTTTACGGATTTTGGCGCTGAACTCCGCTCCGCTGCGGATTTTGGCGCTGAACTCCGCTCCTCTGCGGATTCTGGCGCTGAACACCGCTCCGCTGCGGATTTTGGCACTAAACTCCGTTCCGCTGCGGATTTTGGCGGCGAGCTCTATTCCGCTGCGGATTTTGGCGCCGAACTCCGTTCCGCTGCGGATTTTGGCACTAAACTCCGTTTCTAAACTCCGTTCCGTTGCGGATTTTGGCGCTAAACTCCGTTTCTAAACTCCGGTTCACTGCGGATTTTGCCGCCAACCTCCGTTTTGCTGCGGGGCTCCTGCTGCGTCTTTCGGACCAAGAATTGATGTCACTTCATGGAACGGATCCGAAAGACACAGTGAGACACATCAGAGATCACTCGTCTGAACGCCGATGCGCGTTTCTAATAAACTGCAATGTATAATCACACTGCTGTTTATTAGATAAAGTGCTTGGGTCTGTTTGGGGACTGACAGACGGACCCAAACATATATCCAAAAACGTATGTAAAGGCGCCATGTGAAAATTCCCTAAATGTAATTACAATTTCACTCTGGTTATTCCTTTTTCAGCTATGGATACACAGCAGCTCTGTATGGTGTCCTCAGTCAGGGAATACAATCCACCTCCCCATCCTTATGCACACAGGGGAGGGGGAGGCATGTGAGCCCACATTTACAGCAGTGCTGTATTCCATGCTCTTTGTACAAGAGACAAACACTTTTTTTCTTGGATGTGCTCCCTCTGGTGGCTAAGAGTGGGAAATATTGAAAATTATTATGCATTTTTTAATATTTACCACAAATTGAATGAAATAAAAAAAATATACTAAAAATTTAGACAAAAAATGAACACAATATTTCATCAATAAAAAAAAAAATTTTTTTGGTGACAGATTCCCTTTAACTAGCCGAGTGCTGAAGGACACTGACCATAGGCGTTGGCCAGGAATCAATTAACAGAGCAGAGTATGACAGTATTCACACTGGTAAAAACAAATGTAAAAAAAACTACGGCCAAAACCGCTGTTTTTGTTGCAACAGCTGTGTCCAGCGACCGAAGCTCAAAGCTGGGGGTCTGTCAGACACAATCATGACACTAAACCAAAATTTACCACTAACATAAAATAGAGTGTCTCAGAGTTACTTGAATAAGTAAAGAATTTCAAAGTTTTTACCACATAAAGTGATATTATGTATGTCAGATTTGAAAAAAATGGGGTTCCATCTTTTGGTCCGAAACTGGCTACATCCTTAACAGGGTTTTACCACGATAGAAAATGAGGGCATATCCTAGCTATATGCCATCATTTTCTATTGTGGTAAAACCTTTTTAAGGAATTAAATACTGTATATACTGTATTTCTCAGTGATAATCATTTGGATGTGTTGCACATTTGATTTATAAATATTATTCTTCTTATTTTGTTTTAGTATAAGGGCTATCTACGGAACTGATGATCTCCGTAATGCTGTACATGGCAGTTATAATTTAACTTCAGCTGAACGTGAAATTCGATTTATGTTTCCTGAAGGTAACTAATAATACGTACATACATATGATAATTACCATCACTTGAAGGTCTTATATAGCACTAATTTTAGGTGTATTTTTTGCTGGGGCAGACAAGGCCCCTGTGTAAATACAAATTATGGTTCTTTTGCTCTCTCAAAATACAACAATCTCTTATGTCTCTTGACATTATTATCATTTATTATCATAGTAAGGCCAATTTAAAATAAAAATTATACTCACCTTTACCATCAACTCCGTTTCAGTACCTCTCTGTACTCACCCACTGCTGGTCTTCTGTTTTTTTCTTTCTTCTTCCGGACAAGAACCCGACAGCTGTTCGTAAGTAGAAAGAAGGAAACAGAAGACTGATCGCAGGTGAAGATGGTGCAGCAATGGAATTGTAGTAATGGAAGGGGTAAGTATTGTTTTTTATTTTGAATGGGTCCTACTATGATAACAAAAAAATTTAGGTGTACAACCCCTAATTGTCAAAGGTTGTTCACTTCGTTTTTTTGTTTTTTTTTAAATTACCAGCCCTACTGTGGACATGGTCCACAAATAAGCTCAATTCCCAATTCAGTTCAATTTTTAAAGAAGGT